>PVJC01020125.1:0-29495 GCA_004026665.1 Murina feae
GGACTCTTGTTTCAATGATATAACACAGGATGGGGCAGAAGTAGGTTTACTGTGGTTCATATGGAAAATAATACAATGATTAACAAATAATACAAGAATAAAGTCTGCATTTCACATACTCACAACTGTAAACCCACTTCTGCCCCACCCTGCATATGATTTTAGACAAGTGGATCAATGCCAAAGAATTCTGCTTTGTGAGATGAGAGAGGGAAGAGGAAGAAAAACAGGAACAAATTACAGAATTGAGAGTTTTAAATCATTATGCTTACTATTCAGTATAATTTCTATTATAGAGTAAAAGTTCCCCAAAATATTGGGTCTGAAAATACCATTGTTTATCATTTGATAATTTTCAAATATCCTGCAAAATCCTGTTGATTAATTATTGATGCTATCTTTGCCAACTACATAAGCAGCCTTGCTAATATGAAGAATATATAGGGTGGACAAAAAATAGGTTTACATTAGGAAATAGAGTTTAATCCTTGTATTATTATTTGTTCATTAAATAATAAGCCTACTTTTGCCCACCCTTGTAATATATTAGAAATCTATAATCTAGCATACTCCTATCTAGAACTAAGACAGAGTAGTACATTTCTAGATTTCTACTCTACTAACACTCCAAGAAATCATACTTTCTGAAGCTTAACAATATATATTTAAAAATACATATAACCCTTATTTTACCATACACAAAAGTAAACTCAAAATGAATTAAAGACTTGAACATAACACTTGAAACAAAACCAAAAAAAAAAAAAATCCTAGATGAAAACACAGGGAAAAGGCTCAATCTTGGTGATCTTTTTTTTTTTTGGATTTGACACTAAAAGGAAAGGCAACAAAAGCAAAAATAAACAAGTGAGTCTACATCAAATTAAAAGCTCCTACACAGGAAAGGAAACCATAAAAAAAAGAGAAAGGGGAATCTATAAAATGGGAGAAAGTAGTTGCAAATCATATATCTGATAAAGGATTTTTATCCAATGTATATAGAAAATCAGACAATTCAACAGCCAAATAAAAATTGGGCAAAGGAAGTGAATACCTATTTTCCCAAAGAAGTTATATAGGTCAACAGGTATATGAAAAGATGCTCAACATCACTAATCATTAGAAAAAGGCAAAGCAAAAGCATAATGAGATGCTACTTCATGCCTGATAGAATGACTATCATAAAAAAGACAAGAGATAAATGCTGGAGAGGAGGTGTAGAAAAGGGAACCTTTGGGAATTATTGGTGTGAATGTAAATTGATACAGCCATTATGGAAAGTAGTATGGAGTTTTTAAAAATATTCAAAAGTAGAACTACCCTATGATCCAGCAATTCCACTTGTGGGTAAACATGCAAAGAAAACAAAACACAAACTTGAAAGATATTTGTACCTTCATGTTCACTGAAGTATTATTTACAATATCAAAGACATAGAAACAACCCAGGTGTCCTACCGACGATAAATAAAGAATATGTGGTGCATACCAGGTATATGCACAGTGGAGTATTATTTAGCCATAAAATAAAGAAAATTCTGCCATTTGTGACAGACAGCATGAATAGACCTCATGGGCATTATACTAAGTGCAATAAGTCAGACAGATCTCACTTACATGAGGAATCTAAAAAAAAACACCCCAAAACACAAAACCACACCCAAAACACTACACTCATAGAAAGAGATCAGATTTGTGGCTACCAGAGGTAGGGAGTGGCAGTGGTGGGTGGGTTCGAGGGGAACTGGATAAAGGTGGTGAAAGGGTAAAAATGTCCTGTTATAAATTAGTATTGGAGGATGTAATGTACAATATGATGACTATAGTTATCACTGCAGTTCGATATATTTGAAAATTGTTAAGAGTTGTAAAGCTGAAAAGTTCTCATCACAAAACACACACACTCTTTTTATTTCTTTTTTAAATTATCTATATGAGAGGCCAAATATTACTAAAGTCAAGTAATTATGCTCTATACCTTAAAATTATGCAGTCCTATATGCAGTCAATTATATTTCAATAAAACTGAGAGAAAAAAATTCCAGAGTAACTGAATAGTTTTCCAAAGATGACATACAAATGGCCAGCAAGTACAAGAACAGGTGCCCAACATCACTAATCATCAAGGAAACCCAAATCAAAACCACAATAAGATATCATCTCCGATCTTTGAGAACGGCTATCATAAAAAAAGATAAGAAGTGTTGGTGAGGGTTTGGAGAAAAGAGAACTCTTGGACATGTTGGTGATAATGTAAATTGGTACAGCCACTAGGATCCCTCTTCTAATTCCTTATACTCCTTTGTCTGCATTTCTTAATTCTGTGCTACTCTGAGACACTAAGCCTTTTTAAAATATTTTTATTCCCTCTCTTCTGGGCTCCCTCACTGGGTCATATCATCCAGATTTGACATTAGAAATTAGAAAGCGACATATTTTCATTGGTCCCATGTCCATAACTTGCATTCTTTTTTCTCTTGAAATACTGTAACTACAGAAGGAAAGGATGTGTTGAATGAGCTTGGCAGTAAGGCATCGTAGCCCCTGAGCACTGAACCAGTGAGGATGTGAACGAAAACCAGGATGGAGCAGGAGCTGAAGGAAAGGAGCCAGCTGCAAACAGTGCTGCTGCTGACAACTTAGGAAATCCAACAGGGTGTAGAAAGCCACCTGCCCTTCACCAGGACAGGTAATGAGAGCTCATTAGTGGAGCTTGGGAAATACCCACAGGCTCCAGACCAGGTCAGCTTCCCTGTCACAGCTCTGGGTGACCAGCCCGTCAAGGGCAACCCTCAGTGCTGAGGACTTAAAGAAAGCGGAAGACGCCGATGGGTGTGCAGTAGGCAATGCTGAGATGAATTTCTGGCCGGGCTCTCATGTCTACAGGAGACGAGTGCCAGAGGAAGAAATCAAGGTAGAAGTCTGAGGCGGGTTCAGGGAGGACACAGCAAGGCATGAGGGGGGCAGCTGGCTGCTGTAGGACCCAGGAGATGGCAGTAAAGCATCAGTTTCCATCCTTCATTCTCTGAGTATTACCTATTCTCATTTCCCACTACAACGTCTTCAAAGCTTTTCTATAATTAACCGAGTGTGAGAGAAACCGTTTAAGGGCCAACACTCTCTGCCCTTTGCTGCTCTGATGCTGCCCCATTGTTTGACATAGTTATTTACCTCACGAATTCCTTCAATGCAGGATGTCCCATGACTGTCTCTGCCTCCTGTCACATTGGCTGGAATGAGGTTAAGTGCCATGACTAGAATATCAAGACTCCACACAAACTGTTCATGTTTCACTTGGCAGTGTGAAGGAGATGTCACTGTTATCCATGTTTCCTATCTGGCCATTTCCACCTCTACCTTCCCACATCCAGCTGGTACCCAGAATAAACAACTGGACGAGGAGGAGGGCCACCAGGGCCCTGAAACCTCTCTTATCATCTGGTGGCCACATTAGCAGCCACTCAAGGGTAGCAGCCTTCAATCAGCCAAGGGATGGGCGCAGCATTTTTTGAGGGCTAGATAAAAACAAATTTAATTCAGGAAACAAGCAGGATGTATACTGGGAGCCAGATTTCTTTTCCCATCCTTTTTCACAGTTGCTATAATAATCTAAGACTTCTAAAAATATAGCCATAAGGATGGCACAACCAGAGCTTGCTAACTCAAAAATAATGAGGCTAAATGAACTACAGATTCGTTGGCTTATGAAAGGAATGGCCCATCGCCTTAATGGGTTGTAACATTCCTTTTCGCAAATATTCCACAAACAATATCTGACTTGAGAGAAAAACCCTCTCTTAAAAAAAATTTTTTTTTTAAAATTGGTTTTAGAGGAAAGGAGAGGGAGAGAGAGAGAGAGAGAGAGAGAGAGAGAGAGAGAGAGAGAGAGAGAAACATGAATGATGAGAGAGAATCATTGATTGGCTGCCTCCTGCATGCCCTACACTGGGGATCGAGCCTGCAACCTGGGCATGTGCCCTGACTGGGAAGAACTGTGACCTTCTGGTTCATAGGTTGGTGCTCAACCACTGAGCCACACCAGCTAGGCAAACCCTCTCTTTATCATGTTACTGGTTGTTTTATTTCTTTAAATAGACACAGGGGTGGGTCAAGGGAGGACAAAAATACCAACCACCAGGGCTGCTAAAACCAGATGAGACATGTTGCAAGGGCAAGGCTGGACAAGTTCACTGACTGACGGTGAAAAATACAAGAAGAAACACACAATCAGATGGCACCACCAGCCCAGTTAGTAGGTCACAAGGACTGTGACTCAGGTAAAACATGGGGCTGTGGGACTCTGGAAAGGATGTTAGACTTGGAGCAAAAAGACCTGGATCCAAGTTCCTTGTAGGATTTGTCTTCTTTGGGTTTCCATTTCCTTAATGGTAACATGGTTATAAAAATGATGCCTGTCGACAGGGTTGTCAGGATGACTAAATTGCATTTGAGATGTGAAAACACTTTATGAAGTACAAAGGCTTATTTTCATCAGTCTCCTTTGGTTGTTGTGCTGGTTATGGGGACTAATTACGACCTCTCTCCAACTTTGGGACCAATTAAAATGTACAAAGAAGAATCAGAAGGTGGATCAAAAGTCATCTTTATTACTAGTAACGTTGGATTCGAGAACCTGGCTTGACCTGTTGCTTCTTACTATAGCCTGTAACATACTATCTTCTTTTCATCTTCTGTACCTGTCTTCTTGATTATACTAGAAGCTTCTAGAAAGCAGAGATTATGTTTTCCATCTCTTTGTATCCCCAGAATTTTCCACAGAGCCATACAGGCAGCAGGTAACTGTCTGACAACCACATGATTAATCACGATTGTACTCTAGTCTCTGTGTGAAGGCTGGGAGCTCTTGGGTTCTTCTTGGATTCTGGCCTGAAGAATCTCCAGTGTCTGCCACATTTGTAAAGGCAATGATTAAATGTTTCAGAAAACTCTCAGACAAGTCTTATTATAAAGCCAACACGAAGTTGCTGGGAAAAAAATCCCCTTTCTTCATTTAAAAAACTCTGCTCAAACTTCCATTATTCAGAACAATCTTCAGAGTTTTACCAGATCCCAATCAGCTAGAAACCTCCCTGTTAGATTAGTCCCCACTGGATGAGGTTTAAGTGCATTAATGGGGATTCCATTGAACTGAAGCCTGGGTGAGGACATGCTACACTGTCTTTCACATTTCTTTTTTTAAAACTTTTAAGCAGGATTTGCTAGCAAAACAACAACAACAAAATAAGTTAACTGAGGACAGTAGTGAAACAACAGCTATGTTTAGAAGACATTTTACAACTTATGAAATGTTTTCATATCCTCCTGACTTAACTCAATAGTCCTCAAGGTAGATGTTTATACTCATCATCTGTGCACTGGAGGTAAGGAAGATGAAGCAGTTCTGGGAGGTCAAAGACTCTGTACAGTCACATAACTCTTAAGAGAAAAAGCGAGAGCTCAAAGTGCAACCTTTAAATCCAAGCACCACATGTCTTAGCAAAAGTATGTTCCTAGACATTGGAAGTTACTCATTAAGAGTTAACATTTAAATTTGCATTAGTCAACAGCTCTCCTAAGTGTGAGCATGACTACCCTCCAAATGTACCTAGAAGTCATAAAACTGAGTTTCTTTAAAATATTTTATCCTTCAGTCTTCACTGGCATTGCTACTAAAAGAATGTCTTATTACTGTTTGTTTAATCTGCATAAGAGTTGTTGACTCATGAAAATTAAAAAATTACAACTTAAAATGCGAAAGACATTAAATCAATATGCCTAAACTTTGCTGGGTTAATGTCACATTTCAAAGTGTTACTTCCTCAATTTTTCTGTGTGAACGACTTATCCTTCAGAACCAGAGACCTGTTCTCCCTAGAGAACATTTGCAAATCTTTTCATAATGAACAAAAAATCCAGTCTCAAATTCTTTATTTGCAAAAGAACTATCCAGCATAAAGTGAGAAAGAAATAGTCATATAAAATCGAATTCTAAAGGGGGCCCACTGCAGTGACTAGCCAAAGGCCCTGCTTATGTTTTCCCTTTGCCTTATAACCCTAGCTAGTCCATGCCTTGCACGCTTCTCATCCTTAAAACAGAGCAAAAACTAAGTTCCAGTAACATGAAACTTCAAGTTCTAACAGTTTCTAACCCTACAACAATGTCATTCTGTAGGTTTCTCCCTGACATCCACACTTTCACTCAACATGGTTTTGTTCCAAGATCCACTTCATCACCAGGCACTCAAGTGATTCAGGGATGCTGAGAGCATCTCCTGACCCAGAGTAGCCCTTCATGAGCCCAAGACAGTGATTCTCAAAGTGTGGTCCCTGGACTAAAGCCTCAGCATCACTGGAAACTCAGAAAGGCAAATGATTGTCCCCATCCCATATCTACTGAGTTGGAAACTCTGGGGCAGGGCCCAGCAATCTATAGTTAAACAAGCCTTTCCAGGTGATTCTGTGGGATAATGAAGCTTTAAACCACTGCTCTAAGCCAGTGATTCTCAACACTGGTTGCACATTAGAATCATCTGATGCCCAGGCCCCACACTCCACACCTCCCCTCAAGATTCTGATTGAACTGATCTGGGTTGGGGTCTGACCGGGCAAGGGGATTTGCTAAAAGCTCCCAGGGGATTCTAGTGTACAGGCAGGTTTGAGAAACACTGATGAAAGCCAATCAGTGTAATCCAGTCTAAAAAACTAAACTGCACTGTTGATGAAATGGATGCCTCCATTTCCATTATCTGACAGAAGACCAACGTGTTGTTACCATTATTATAGCCATTGGTGGTTCCAAGAGAGAACTGCAGGCGGATGAACTGCTTGCTCTCTGTTACTAAATGGAGCAGAAAGCTCCTTTATTTTCTCAAGAGCAGCGTTGTTAGTAGCATCAGGAGCGATGGATTAGCAAGGGGTGGTGGATAGGCAGTCCGACAGCTGCTTGGCAGGGGAGGCCCCCTCAGTTGGTATGCTTTGTATGGAAAAGGGTGAAAATCATTTGGAAAGAATTGGTAGTCAGCCAGGATACCCAAGCAATCTCAATCCAGAATCCAAGCCCTTAACCATGGCTGCCACACGGCCTCCTCTATGGAGGTTAGGACCTGGCAGTGTACAAGGGAAGGGAAGACACCTCATGGCAGAGGAGGAAGAGGTCAAGATCCCTCATTTCATATACATACATGAGGCAGTATCTTTAGGATGGCCTGAAATATCTAAAAGAACCTACATTTCTTTTTGTTTTGTTTTGTTTGTTTTGTTTTGTTAATCCTCACCGGAGGATATTTTCTCCATTGATATTAAGAGAGAGTGGGAGACGGGGAGAGACACACAGAGAAACATTGATGAAAGACACACATCAATTGGTTGCCTCCTGCAAAGCACCCTGACTGGCACTGAGGTACGTGCCCTTGACTGTCTGTGGACCAACGCTGAACAGAACCAGCGAGGGCAAGAACCTACATTTCTGAAGTCAACAATTTGTTTAGACCTAACTACTATGTCAGTTACGATTTATAACAACTCTTCCTCCTTAACCTCAGAAAGAATTTCCTCTCACATATCGGGAGAAACCAACCGTGACGACAGCCTACATGCGCCCACTTCAGTTAGTGACAGCCCAGCTACCTGGATCTCTCTCCAGCTTCCAACGGGAAGCTCCCTTGTCTCACGGTGCCCTCCTGGGGTGGGAGCTGGGGATACAGATGGGTTTGCTGAAACTTGGCCCTAAAGCAGAATTTTGTGGCAGGAGCTCAGGGACTATGTAACCCAGAGTCATAATCCACTCTAGAAATTCTCTATTTTATCCACATATGTGTTTCCTCTTTGTAAGATGTAATTGATGGTATGTGATAGTTCTATAGTTCAAGCAGCATTTTTTCTTTTTCAGTGGTTCATAAATAACAGTGTATCTTACAATGAATGAAATTGGTAGATTTGATAAAATATGGTAATTACATTAAACATATACTGAGTCCCACTACAGTTCAAGGTCTAGATTAGGCTAGAGATAGGGGAATGAATGAAACGGAGTCCCTAAACCCAAGCAGCTGGAAGACAGGAAAACAAGTACATGCAGATCCAGACCTAAATATTTCTCAGGGGATGAAATGCCTGCTGTGGTGGCTGGAGCGCACTGTGGGCATCCACTGGGTAAAGTGGGGTGTGTTTAGGGGGTAGGGGCATAAAGGGGAGAAGTGGTGAGAGATGAGGCATGAAAGTTAGTCTGGAACCAGATGACTGACCAGTCATGAATGCTTAACCTAAGGACTTAGGCTTTATTTTTAGGTTAGTGGTTCTCAAACATTTTTGTCTCATGACCCCTTTACACTCTAAAAAATTATTGAGGGCCATAAAGAGCCTTCGTGTATGTGGCTTATACCTACCAACACTGACATAACCAGGAAGGGTCTCATCACCACCCTCATCCTCACGCTTGCGGATTTCAAGGTATGACGTACAATGTGCCAGCCCTTCCCAAAGGGCTAAAGCTGGCAGGATGGAACAGTAAGCACTGCGCTGTGGAATGAGCCCAGGAAATAAAGCAAAGGCAGCGACAATCAGCTGTCATAAAAGGAAACTATTAAAACCTCAATGGCCCTGCTTGCCAAAGACTCATCCCCAGCCCCTATCAGGCCCACCCAAGCACCAGTGACTACTGATTGTGATGCACTGACCTGGGTGTGTGTTTTTCTTAGCATCGTCTGACATAACGAATGTGATGCACACTTTACCAATCATGGCTAAAGCCCCCCTGTTTAGCCACAGGGACAGCAAAGAGGCCACGTTGCTGGTTTCTGGGGTGTGAGAGAGGTGCCAGGCAGGAAGGAAAGGCAGGCATGAACAAGGAGGTCGGAAAGACCTGCGTGTGGATTCCAGCTCCACCACTCACTACTGGGTCGCCATGGACCAATCCTTAATCTACTCATTGGTAACACTTCTTCATCTTAAAACAGGTACCTTTAAAATAAGTGAGAGGATGCAGGGAAACTGATCAGCAGGTGTCTGTGAACACAGCAGGCACTCAAGAGGGCGCAGCTTCTCTGGTGATTATGACTCATGAACTGGCTCATGTCCACTGGTAAGTAATTGCTTGTTTTATAACAGACACTCTCTATGGTACACTAGGGATGACTACAAATTCTTACTTACTTTCCCATGGAGAGGTGGAGTCCAATCCCTCACCCCTTGAACCAGGGTTCATCTTAGTGACTTCCTTGGCCAACACAATGTGGCTGAGGCACTGTGTTGGATTTCTAAGCCGATTTCATAAGAAGCCTTGCAGGTTTTGCCCTGGCCTCGTAGCCGTGAGCCGCCATGTAGGAAGTCTGTACACCCTGAGGCCACAGTGCTGTGAGGAAGCCCCACTGTGTCATGTGACAAGGCCTCAGGGAAAAATAAGTGTCGGGCCAGCCCCAGCTATTCCATTGTCCAGCTGCTGGGGTTATTCCAGCCCAGATTCCAGACACTGGAGTCTCTGCCAACCCCTGCCCAAACTGCACATTCGTGAGCAACATAAATGACTGTTATTGCTTTAAGCTACCAAGTTTTGAGGTGGTTTGTTATGCAACAAAAGATAATCAGAACACTCTCTTTATCAGGTCCCTCCCACCCCCCCAACTCAAAATTGAAACATCAGTTTGCTGAGTTATATCAAGTCACATATTAAATTTATGTTGGTTCTGTAGTTCTCAGGTCTATTTTAGCCAATGAAAAGCATTTTGGTTGTGGACATTGTTAATCTAGGCATAACTTATTAACTGGTTGACCAATGATATATATGAGCTATTGTGTGTGCATGTGTGTGTGCATGCATAGCAGATATTTTTCTAAATATCCAATTTCTCTCATGAGAAAAAATGCTACAAATAACAGTCCTTCATCTCAATGAGTTTGTGAAAATCATGCTCTGAAGTCAGACTAATTGAATCTAGTGCCTGAGTGCTCCACCTTCCCAGCTCTGTACAAAGCTGGGCTCTACCCCCAACCAGCTACCTAGTAATCAGAGCAGATTATTGAAAGCTACTATCTACCTTCCTCCTAACCAGTAAGAAACTGCCTACTCTGGGCTGCTTGCATGGCTAGGCGAGTTTGCAAGGAAAGTATGAAGGCAGAGTAGGTTTATGCAGTGATCCAGATAATCTTCGAGGAAACCCCTTCAGGTTTTGCATATGTTCCACTTTGAAAAGGCCTTATGACAGCATAACACTTGACTCTGAACCATGGAATACTCACCTGACGCCTTTCAAACAATATTGGACTTTATAATATTATGCAAACTTTGGGGCATATATCAACACAGGTGAAACATTTTGCTGCCTCCCAACTGACTATGCTCTTTTTCATTTCCTGGTTCTTCTGCCTGCAAAGCCTGTCTCCCCTTCTTGAGTGAGTGTGTGTGTGTGTGTGTGTGTGTGTGTAATCTTATTTATCCTTCAGATGTCCCTTCTCCCAGCAAGGCAGAATTAATCATTCTTTGATGATATTGCTTCTTCAATCAGTAAAGCCTTTTCTTTAAAAAGAAAGCTTATCATTAAAAATAAAAAGAAGCAACAATAAACCCACAGTTCTATGGAATACATGGAGAAAGGACATTAGAGTCCCTATAACTCTTGACGACATTCTACCAGGCTGAAAACAGGTTAACATGATCTGTGTTTCAGGGAATATAATTCAGTAGCAGAAATGAATTGATTAAAATAGCATCCAGAATGCTGTCTGTAAAGTGCTTTGAACTCGGTTGCAATATAACCTGATTTGCTAAATTCTGAGAGCCAACTGGTGATTTGCATCTCAATCTCTTTTCATGCTATTTTCTTGGCAAAAATTAATAAGGAGCCACTCAGCCTAAGAGAGATAGGCCCTCTATTTACCTCGGCAAGAACCAGACCAACACAATGAATTCCAGATTTTCCCAATTCAATGGCTTTTGTTTGACCTGGAGTGGGTCAGTCCGAACATCAAACGCACCAATTGATATTGGTCTTTACATTCATTCACTAACAATTCCAATCTCAAAGGCTATACGGGTACTAAGTAGCACCTGGCACTTTGCAGCACAACCCACAAAACACATGAGCAACATGCAGGAAGTCATAATTGAATACTCTTCACTCTGTCACAAAACTTAAAGAAATTACATTTTCAACACTCATTATTTAAGAACATGCATAACTATGCAAAACATTCCAAGCCAAAGGCTGTGTGACCCTGAATGGCAACGGGTTCCAAGTAACAAAGTCCGTAAAACACAGCCTACCATTCCCTCTCCATGGGAAACTTACAGAGGGTCACACTGGAACACACTTATTCTGCCACAAAAACATTAGCAATAGTGCTTTTGACACTCATTCTTGAACTAACTATGCTGAACATGTTAATTTAGAATTACTATAACAGAGTCTACATTACAATGGATACCCAAGGCAACAGAGTAACTTAGATGAAGGAGAGGGAAAATTTACTGTCCTCTTTCATTGACCAAACCCTGGTCTTCCTCCATAGAATGTGTATGTTTCTGGCCCTGGACAAACAATAAATAATACTGGTATATTCTAGGAAAGAAGAAAGGTGACATCAACTTACTTAACAGTTGGCAATAGAGGGCCTGTAAACTTCTCTTCATGGTATCATCTGGTCCTTCTTGTCCCCCAGTTTATTCATGATTCTGTCTGGGAAATTAGGAGAAGAAAACTGTGATAGCAAGTCAATAATCAGAAAGAACTCCACTTAACATGTTCCTAGTTATAAAGGCTGAAACACCTGATTCTGAAGAGGAAACGTTCTTGGACTGGATACACCATAATTTTAATTGACAACAGTGTATGTTATACAACTCCCAGTTAGTCAATTAATTGGTCAAATCCTATGCACATCACTGAAGGAAAATTACATGGGTAACTAAGAATCAGACTTTGGAATTTTTGAGGCTTCCAATTAATCTCCCCTGAATCTTCTGAAACAAGTAATTTCTTTAAAAAAATATTTTAATTGATTTCAGAGAGGAAGTGAGAGGTAGAGATAGACAGAAACATCAATGTTGAGAGAATTAGTGATTGGCTGCTTCCTGCACAACCCCTGCTGGGGACTGAGTATGCAACTGCAACGGTGGCATATGCCCTGACCTGGAATTGAACGGTGACCTTCTTGTTCATAGGTTGGTGCTCAACCATTGAGCCACACAGGCTGGGATAAACAAGAAATTTCTAATCTCATTTCCACTATGGAAACAAACAAACAACCAAAAATCTTTGGGTTGAAATTATATATTAAATAACTTTTCTGTTATTTTCTGTTATAAAAGACACCTCTAATACAGAATATTTGGAAAATATAGCTAAATAGAAAATATAGGTGAGAAGATACCAGAACATACAAATGTCCTATCTCTCTAGCCTTTCCTATGCCCTTCTATTGGCCAGTTTCATTTATGTATTACTAGGGGCCCGGTGCACAAAAAAAGGGTGGGGTCCCTCAGCCCAGCCTGTGCCCTCTCGCAGTCTGGGACCCCTCAGGGGATGTGTACCTGCTGACATGCCTGGCCAGCCTGGGTAAGGGGCTGAGGGCTGTTTCAGGCTGCCCACAGCCTCTTCAGGGTTCAGGTCCCTACTGGGATGCCTGGGCAGCCTGGGTGAGGGGCTGAGGGCCGTTTTCAGGCTGACCACATCTCTTCAGGGTTTGGGTCCCTACTGGGGTGCCTGGGCAGCCTGGGTGAGGGGCTGAGGGATGTTTTCAGGCTGCCCACATCCCCTTTAGGGTTCGGGTTCCTACTGGGGTACCTGGGCAGCCTAGGTGAGAGGCTGAGGGCCTTTTTCAGGCTGCCCATATCCTCTTAAGGGTTCGGGTCCCTACTGGGGTGCCTGGGTGAGGGGCTGAGGGCCGTTTTCATGCTGCCCACAGCTCCCATTGACCCAACGTCCCAGCAAGGCTGGCTGGAATCAGATTTCTGGGGTTTATTTATCTTCTATAATTGAAACTTTGTTACCTTGAGTGGAGGCCTAGGCAGATAACAAAGCCTCTTGTCTGCTTTAGCTCCCTGACTTCTATAATTGAAACACTGTTGCTGTGAGCAGAGGCCCAGCCAGCCTAGGCAGCAGTTGCAACGGAAGCCTCCTGTTTACTCTAGCTCCGTGGCTGCTGGCCTCCATCTTGGCTGAGTTCATTTGCACACAACTGCTCTGATTGGCTGAGGGCATGGCTTAGGTGTCTTGGAGTGATGGTTAATTTGCATATTACTCTTTTATTAGAGTAGATACATTCTAAATTCCTCTCCCTGTGTTGTAACTATTACTCTACTACTTTATTTTAAATGGCACACAGCATTACTTTAAGTAAATTCTTAGAAATGGAATCACAAGGACACAACTTACAGCTTTTGAAATATGTTGCCAAATTGACCTTCATCAATACTAGTATCTGAGGATTTCCATTAGACTACAACCTACCCAACAAGAAAAATTTATAACTTCTTTCCATTTTTGCCAAGGAAATAGGCAAATGTTCCATCGCATTGCTTTAGTTTGCATTTTATGTATTTACTAGAGGCCTGGTACATGAAATTCATGCTCTTGACAGGGAGTAGGGGGGGGGTCTCCTTCAGCCTGGCCTGCACCCTCTTGCAGTCTGGGAGCCATCAGTTGGACATCCTTAGTGCTACTGTGGAGGAAGGAGAGGCTCCCACCACTGCCACTGCGCTTGCCAGCCATGAGTCTGGCTTCTGGCTGAGCAGCGCACCCCCTGTGAGAGCACACTGACCATCAGGGGGCAGTTCCTGCATTGAGTGTCTGCCCCCTGGTGGTCAGTGCGCATCATAGTGCTTGGATGTGCTGCTGTTTGGTCAATTTGCATATTAGCCTTTTATTATATAGGATTAGTCATTTGTCTTTAAAAATTATTTTAATTCACATTTGACAAAGATGCTTTAGTCAGGCTCCTCCTGAACCTTCTTTATAGGCCTTTCCATGCACTTTCTTGTCAAACCTAGTTTTAGCAAGAACCCTGCTAAGTCAGTTTAATCAGAGCCCCTCCCACCCATCAGTATATGATCAGGTCCCTCATCCTCCACTACCCGCAGAGGATGATCACCCTGGCTTGTTTTCAGTAAGAATCCTGACAGGTCAGGTTAGCCAGAACGCCTTGATGTTTTATCTTAGTATTTTCTATCCAACGATTCTGACCCTTGTTCCTTCCTAAATTCTCACTTGCCCCCATGTATTAGGGTTTGAACCCCATCTCTCATCCCCACTGTAAAATGCCATTGCAGTGGTCCCTAAGCCTATTTCAGTGATCGAGAATAAAGTCTGCCTTACTAACTTTTACAGTGTCATTAAATACCTTTTTCTTTAACATAGTCTTTAGCCATTGTCTACTGGCATGCTGGGATTTTTTTTGTTTATGGTACCCCATGTAGAACTGATTTATTTTCAAGATTTTGAATTGAGATATTGTTTCTCCTTTAAAGCATACAATTCAGTAGTTGTCAGTATATTCAAAACTTGAGCAACTGTCACCAGTCCCTAATTCCAGAAAATTTTTATCACTCTAAAAAGAAACTCCCATGTTCATTGGCAGGCATTTCCCATCATCTCCT
The DNA here is from genome assembly GCA_004026665.1 of Murina feae. Classification (NCBI taxonomy): domain Eukaryota; kingdom Metazoa; phylum Chordata; class Mammalia; order Chiroptera; family Vespertilionidae; genus Murina; species Murina feae. The sequence continues at coordinate 14,587 of PVJC01020125.1, forward strand.
GCCCCAATCCCCACTAATCTACTATGAATTTGCCTATTCTGTACATTTCACATAAATTGACTCATATAATACATGGTTCTTTTGTGTCTAGCTCTTTCACTTAGTATGTTTTCCAAGTTCATTCATGTTGTAAAGCATGCTATTTTTTCCTTATTTATTTACTGTAAGAAACACACACATACACACAACCACACTTCTATGGTTAGAAAGTTTTAGTCCAGGATTACATAAATAGTTGCCTGTATTTTCTTTGGGAATTGTTTTTACTTCCTTTAGATCTGTTTCTGGACTTTGTATCAGGTTTTACTTGTTTGCTCATTTTTCTATCCTAACAATAAGTGTTTAAATTACTCTTGATAGAATTAGTCATTCATTTTTACTCTTCTCTTTAATATTTTCCTAGTTCTTTGAGCTTATTTATCCTCCAAATTATTTCCAAATCATTTTACTACATTCCAGAAAAATCATCATTGGGATTGTAGTTGGAATTATCTTCTACTTGCCTTTTTACTTTAAGAGAGAGCTGATCTCTCCAAAATCAGAGTGTGGTAAAGAGAAAAAAGAAATGATATTTTAGACTGTTGCTCCAGAGATGAGAATTCTTCTCAGAGGTGAGAAGTGCTATTATTTTGGAGGGGAGGGGGGGAGTAAGTATAGTTCAATGACTTCTTTGCTTAGGAAAATTAAAATTCCCTGAGCCCCTGGTGTCATCTGGATGAGTAAGAGGAGAGAAAGAGATAGTTAAACTCCTCTCCATTATAACATAACAGGAGGTTTGAGTTCCCAAAGGCTATGAAGGAGGGGTTAAGTGATTCAGAAATCAGAGAGACTGAAATGATGAAAGATGTTAAGAGACAGAAAAAAAGGCAATTCTAGAAAACAGCAGCAGGTAGAAGCTAAGAATAAAGGATAAAGTGAGAAATTCTCCACAGGAAATGACCCACAAACTTTAAAATGTATAATACCTAATTTTTCATTGCAACTTTTTTATGCTTTTTGTATTTATGTACTCTGTCTTCCTTTTCCCCCACAATGCTTACTCACCACTAGCACCCTTGGAACATCAGCAAAAGTCTTACACAAAATAGCCCTGTATGGGTGGTGCTCAGCTGGGCATGAAAGAAAAGACACAATGGCCCAAGACAAGGGTGACCAGGAACAGAGGTAGGAGCCACTGGAGCCCAAGCAGTGGTTAGTAGACATCTAGGGAGGGCTTAGGACATGCTGAGTACTCATAAATGTACGGCGATTAAATAAATGAATACATTAATGATCAAGTAACAGGAGAGCAGAGAAATAGTTTATCTTGTATTGATCAAGGAGAACATATGCCCCTCGATCATCTTTGGAAGTTCTTAGAGATTTTCGAGAAACTGTTTGACTTTCTACAAGGCGTGGCCTAGAGACATTTTATTCATATATAGAGAGACGACTGAGCCCACACAACAGGGACACGTGAGATCATCTGGGTCACACAGGGCTAGCCCAACTATAAGCAGCACATGGCCTTGGATACATTCAAAACTATGTTGATTTAGGCCTTTCTGTGGAGGTCTGCATTGTTTTTTCTTCATGTAAGCTCTATGGTCTTGTTGAGTTAATTCCTAGGCATTTTATATTTATTCATTTTGCCTCGGTAATGGTATTTGTGTTCCATTATATTTCCTAATTGCCTCTATGTGAAAATGACTGAGTTTTTATATATTAATTTTATGACCTAACTGAACTCACTTACTGTTATAATGATGGTTTCTCGGCTGATTCTCTTGGGTCAATTGTGCTGCGTTGGATGGATGAGAGCCACAATGAGACCCCATCAAAAGCCTCTTTCTAACTATGTAGTCGAAAACATTAATTGTATCGAGTGCCTCAGGGAATAATTTGGGAGCTTTGAGGATGACAACTAATTTCTGGAATAAAATCTTAAGAAAGTACCAAGTTTTACAGCCAAAAGGCTGAATAAAAGCCAAAAAAAAAAAAAAAAAAATCAAGATGATGAAAACATCTGACTAACACACAAAGACAGTAGCACAGGTGGGGAACTCGCTGATTATTAGCTCAGGAGAAACAAGGGGGTGCAAGTAACCTGAACCCCTCCCTCTCTAAAGAGAGCAAGCCTAATAGAAGACTGCCTCTCCCAGTGGCTTAAGTGGGACATTACATCCATTCCATTGGCTCAGCAGAAAATTTATCTTTTGTAGGCCACTGAAAATGTTCCAATTAAAAACGTCCATTTAGTAAGGAAAAAGCAGTAGAAAGCCAAAAGAAAAGCTCTGATAAATTGATATACAAATTGACTTGAAATAGTAAGTTTATCGAGAAAAAGTATGAAAGAATAGCTAGGAAAATCCTGGAAAACAAAATAAAAACTCACAACAAGGTGGGATAAGGGGAAAAAAGAGCTGCCAACCCTATCAGACATAACATACTCTAACACCTCTATAATTAAAACAACTTTATGCTGACACAATGAATAGACCCAATTTTCATGGAAATTTAGGATATAATAAAGGCAGCGTATCAAATCAGTGGGCAAAAGATAAACCTTTAAATACATGCTGTTGAGAGAATGGCAGAGTAATGGAAAAAAAAGGTAATTGTGCTTATTCCAAATATCAGGCACCAACATAAATTCCAAATGGGCCAGACATTTAAACGAAAAAACAATAAAGAAAAACATATGGGTAAATTCTTCTATTACTTGGGAATAGAGAAGTCTTGCTAACTTGGAATCAAAGTTGGAAGCCATAAGGAAAATGACAAACTCTATTACATAAAATGTTACAGAAGTGAAAACAATAAAGTAAAAATACAAATAAAAAAACTAGAAAAATGTTCAAGCAAAGAGTTAATACCCCTAATTTTCTGTAACCCTCAAATCTATCTTCCTGCAGACATACGCAGAGTGCAGAAAAATGTATTTGAGTTGTCCAACGTGCCATGTTCCCAGTTGAGGTCAAACAAGGCAATGTTACCTTCTTGTTTCAGATTTTATACTGTGAACAGGTATCCTTTCTCCAGGCTCTTTACTGCCATGTTTTCAGTATTTCTGTGGTTTTTGAAATGGCCCCCAAGCACAGTGCTGAAGTGCTGTTTAGTGTTCGTAAGTGTCAGAAGACGGTGATGGGCCTTAGCCAAAATGCCTATCTTAGATAACCTTTGTTCAGGCATATTATAATGCTGTTGGCCCGGAGTTCAAAGTTACTGGATCAACAATATATATTAAATAATATATCTTTAAACAGAAACATATAAAATAAGTGATGTCTTGATCAGTTGACAAAAATATGACCAACAATCCAGGCCAACAGTAGAGCTTGAACAAAACAGAACAATGGCTATCATCTCCGTAGGACAAAGGAAGATGTGATTAACCTGATGGCCAATATACCTTAGAGTTGCCCACCAAGAAAATGAGAGGGTGAGGAGCAAGAGAACTGACATACCTGCCAACATCACAGGCCTGCAAAAAAGTCTGAAAAGGAGCATATGCCTCCATTTTACAGGTGCAAATCGAGATACCAAGAAGTCAAGGTCTTTGCTCAAGATCAAACTACAAGACCTTGTTGCTTGACTTCTCTGATCTATGGGTTCCTTATTTGTAAAAAGAGTAGAAGAGCACTAGATATACTTGCTGCAAGCCTGAGATAACGCATGCGACACAGAAAGTGCTCAGCATGAGTCAGCAACCCTTTCCCAATAGCAGAAGGCAAGATGATGACATATTTAAATCTGATTTAGAAATTACACTTAGGGGTATATTGAACTTTAAGGTTCTTATTTATAATTTACTAGAGGTCTGGTGCATGGATTTGTGCACTGGAGGGGTTCAGCTGGCCCACCTGATGGGGGCCATCAGGGATGGGCTTGCTGGGGCGAGGGGCCACGGGTATTCTGGTCATTCCACTGTTTGGTCAATTTGCATATTACCCTTTTATTATATAAAATACCTTCATCTTCCTTAAAAAGGATCTGAGTAAACTTACTCCTAGATGCACTCTGTTCAACAGAATCATTAACATGTCAAAGTACCTTAATGACATCAGAAGAGAGATTCAAAGTTATGTGGAGGAAAGGGGGGATTAATTTTACTGTCAGATGCAATGGGACAATACATTTCCCTTAGAGCTTCCTGAAAATAAAGGCAAAAAGAATAGCTAGCATCATTCTTTATTCTAACTGCATATATAGAAGTATATATATATTTATTTTGTTTAGAAAAAAACTTTTCTGCCCCTAAATCTGAGAAAAGATAATTGGACAGATCATCTTTTGATAAGCATAAGCATCCTTAACAGCAGTTTTATAGAGTAGAAACAGAATATTCTTTTCATATAGCTGTTCTTTATCAACCCACAATGCAAGCTAAGGTCACTGTGTTAAGTGGTAATTTAGGGAAAGCATTTTAGTAAGTAGCAGGAGCATCATGCTGTAGGGGAAAGAATCAGATAGGCTTGCCACTACGTAGCTTTGCCATGTGACCTTAGGTGAGTTACTTAACTTCTCTGATTCTCAGGTTTCTCATTTGTAAATGGAGCTGATACCTACCTAAATCACAGAATTGCTGAGGGAATTAAATAAAGTACCTACTGTGTGCCTGGCACATTGTATGTGTCTCTCCCTTTCTCCTGAGCTAATGGTGTATAAATATGCTATTTCTGGTCATTTATGGATTAAGAGAACTGGGAGAACAGAAGGAACACACTGATATTCAGCAGGTCCACCCAGGGCGTGAGCATCGGGATTGTTAGTTCACTTCAGGAAGGCAAATGTGAAGGTTTCTCAGGCTCACTTATATCCTTAGTTACAAAGAGATGCACGTGCCCACAGGGCTGGGTTTGGGTTGTAATGGAGTAGTCAAATTCCTTTTTTTCTTTCTGTACAATACTATAGTTTATATAATATAATAAAAGAGTAATATGCAAATTGATCGTTACTCAAGACGCCCAAGCCACGCCCACCAGCCAATCAGAGCAGCTGTATGCAAATTAACCCAGCCAAGATGGAGGCCAGCAGCCATGGAGCTAGAGCAAACCAGAGGCTTCTGTTGCAACTGCCTGCCTAGGCTGGCTGAGCCTCTGCTCACGGCCACGCCCACCAGCCAATCAGAGCGGCTGTATGCAAATTAACCCAGCCAAGATGGAGGCTGGCAGGGTGGCTCTGCACTGGGAGCCTCCACGGCCGGCAAAGCTGTGCCGGGTGTGTCAGCTCAGTGTGTGTGTGTGTGGGGGGGGGGTCCGGCCTGGGGCCTCCTCGGGGCATCCAGGAGCACCCATCCGGGATCTACTGCCTGGCTCCGCCCTGGGGGCCTCCAAGGGGCATGCAGGAGCAGCCGTCCTGGGTCCACTGCCTGGCTCCGCCCCCAGGGGCCTCTGCGGGGTGTGCGGGAGCACCCATCCAGGGTCCGTCCGCTGCCTTCGTCTGCCCCCGGGGGGCCTCCACAGGGCGTGCGGGAGTGTCTGCTGCACAGTGCGGAGAATCCGAAGCCAGTCTGCTGCCTGGCTCCACCCCAGGTGTGTTTGCTCAGCAGCAGGGCCCCACCGAGGGATCCTGCACCACCATCCGCCTCTGGCTCGCCACCCAGCTCTGCACCAGCTGTGTCCCCTCGGCAGTGGGGGCCCACCAGGCGTGTGTGATCGTAGGCCCTCCGGTGGGAAACGTCCACGCCTGCACTCACCATCCCTCCAACCCCCCAGTGCACAAACCCTGAAGGGGCTGTGGGCAGCCTGAAAATGGCCCTCAGCCCCTCACCCAGGCTGGCCAGGCACGCCAGCAGGTGGACATCCCCCCCCCAAGGTGTCCCAGACTGCAAGAGGGCACAGGCCGGGCTGAGGGACCCCCCCCCTCCCACTGAGTGCACAAATTTTTGTGCACCGGGCCCCTAGTTGAATTATACTTGTCAGGGTCTTAGGGTCCCCAGCGTTACTGGTCCCGGGAAACCGCTGGAGGGCGACCGCCGGATCCCAGCATCGGTAGCCAGCTCTGTGCCTTGTCCGGTGAGGTCCGGGAGCGGCCCCGGGAGCGCGCGGTGAGGGTGCAAGCACGTGGCCCCCATGTGTGCTAGTCAAATTCTTTTGATACCGATGTGTTGCCTTTTAAACAAAGGAATATCCTTTAGTTCTACACAGAAATAGATGTTCTCTCTCATTTTTTCTTGAAACTTGTGGCTCCTCTAGCCCATCTTCCAAATTTCCTCACTTTTGTGCAAGATTATATTTCACTTTCCTTTGAACTGGCGATGGACAGTGTGAGCACAGTTACGGTGACTGCCACTGTCAGGTCTGGGGGTCCTGGGACGGTGGGGAACAAGAAAGAATAAGGAAGTAGTATTTTTTACCCCAGCCAACTGTCAGCAGCAAGATGGGTATTTGTTTGTTTTGTTTTGTTTTTCTTAAAGATCAAGCCCACAACCCAGGGCATGTGTTCTGTCTCGGAGTCAAACCGTGACCTCCTGGTTCATAGGTCCACACTCAACCAACTGAGCCTTCAGTGGAATATGCCTTTTCTCCCTTCCCCTTAATATTTACTTCTCTGAAAAATGAAATATTGGAGGTTAGGTTGTCAAATCCACTGATATACTGAATTCCAAACCAAAGGGCAAAAATTGTTCATCTCATGCTAAGAAGAAGCCTGCAACGGGGAATCGGTTATAAGCAGATCTCATCTTACTGCTCTTTGCTTTACAAATGTATTTTATAAATGGAAGACAAGACGCCCCACCAGCAAGATTATGATTCACTTTACTGGGATACTCTCTTCACGGCGGTGGTCTGGAACGGGATCCGCAAGATCGTCATGTAAATTGTGCTTGGAGGACTGAGAAGTAATTGCCTCGTTATTCCTCTGGACCGGCTGGAGTTTATTTGCGTTTGTTGGGGGAGGGTGTTATGCTGTCCACAGTCACTGAAGTTAGCAAAGGGGTAAAACTAGGATGGGGAGCTTGAGGCTTATTAGAACGATACAGACCTCCTTGTTCTGGCATAACGGTGTATTGAGACAATTTATCTCATTCCAGGAGACAGAGAGGTTCTAGTGCAAGATGAAGAATACACACCACACTTCCCCTTTTATGGTTTTGCTATTAAAGACGGAGCACTGAGGTCAGGGAATGAAATGATACTGTAGCAATGCCAAATACTAAAGGAGCATGTTCTATCATTTTGACTGCACTGCTTATGAAAAAGATTATTTCTTATCCTCAGCAAACTCATTTTTCTTTTTTTTTGCAGTGCCTGGAAAACGCCCTCAGAAATTGAATTTGGGGACCTAACAATATGTGTATTTCCTTTGGGCAGCACACATCTCTTCCGAAAAATGTGCCAAGTTTTTACAATGGAAGGGGAGGCAAGGCCATTGGATGTAGGCAAAACTCTTATCAGAATGTTTTACATGTAGAAATAACATTTGAACCCACACGCATGCTCTGAACATGCAAAGTATTTCAGTATGTGAAGTTATTCACAATATCAAAGTCATTGTTAAATTTTATTTTTTGACCTTAGACTCTTTTTCCATTTCCCTTCTAATCCACATAAGGATTTAGATCATTCTTGAGCTGTATGAAGACAGATTTAATCTGTAGTTCCAATTTAATCTTTCAAATCATGAATGTAATTTATGTCAAGCGATTCCATAGGACAGGTGAAATCTGTTGAATGTACAGTTTGAATAAAAATTACAATGAAATAAAAAAAATATGTGGGCAAGAGTAGAGTGGGTCAATATGAAATAGGTGCAGAATATAGAGGAAGGCCATCTGACCTCACCTGTGAGGACCTTAAACGGCTCATTTAACTCATTCTGCCTTGCTCCTACGACTGGAAGGCTTAGAAGAAATATCCAGAAATTGGGAACCAAGACTGATGTTCCCAAAACCAGCTGATGGTCAGAATCTGTTTTAAAAATAGACTTCTAGGTCTTATTCTTAGGAATCCTAACATCCACATTCTTAGATGGGGCATTTTCAAAAGGCGCCCAAGATGGCTCTCATGGTAAGCCAGGATGGAAACCAAGAACCTAATCTAGCAGTCCTTAACCTGACTGCACATGAGAACCCTGGAGGAACATACTAGAAAAGACTTCCTGGGGGACTGGGGGACACTCCCAGGGGATCCTGGCCCCGGTCTAAGAGAGAAAAGAGTCACAGTGAAGCCAGTCCCTCTGGTTCTCATTCCTGAAACTGGCAGTTTTAAGAGAGACACCGGAAGTGGGATGATAAATGAAACCACATTTGCAAGTTATATTCTAAACAGAAAACGAGTGATTCGAAATTTCTTAAATATTTAGATCCACAGTCTGTCATGTATCATGGGCTCTTTGTGATCTTTTCCCCAATTTCTCTTTGGTGATTATCTCCCTTTGCCCCTGCACTTGCTTCAGAGGGATGTCCGAGATTAAGCAGACACTGAGAGGGAGGAGCCTGAGGTTCTGCGAAGTGAAGAGGGTGTGGAAGCCACGTGCAGTCTAGGAACCTGGCATAAAGCTGAAACCACTTCAACCTCTAAATCGCTCATTCCCAAGGTAGAGTGATGTTCCTTGTCCTGAAGACTGCATTCAGAGGGGAACACAGTGAGCAGCCAAGGCTGCAAATTCTCAGTGGCAGCAGGGGGCAAGGCCAAACAGAAGGGGTCCCTTTTCAAACCATTGGGGACCACAACCAACAGCACAGAGAGGAGCAGAACAGGAAGATGGAGCACAAGGAGCAGGGAGCCTGGACATTTATTTCTTTGGAAAAAATTGTCAGTCGCAGAGGCTGGGAATATAAGCAAAAGGGACATGATCCTTAACCTCAAGGAGTTTGTGATTCAGCAGAGGGAGAGAACATCATGTCAAAAACCACTCATTAGCCAATTTTGTCCTTACCAGCGGTATTAGACACATTATTACATTACATTATAGCAAATTACAACAAATCAGAGAACATATTACCCTCTTGAGTCGTACCTTACCTGTATAACAGGCATCACACCTATACTGCAAGGTTGTTATTTTGTGTTGTTTTGTTAAAAATATTTTTTTATGGATTTCACAGAGGAAGGCAGAAGGAGAGATAGAAACATCAATGAGAGAGAATCACTGATTGACTGCCTCATGCAAGCCCCCTACTGGGCAACACAGGCATGTGCCTGGACTGGAATCAAACTTTAACCTCCTGTTTCATAGGTTAATACCCAACCACTGAGCCACACAGGCCAGGCTATTTTGGGCATGAAATGACATTGAGCAGAGGAAGAAAAAACTTTGTTTCCCGGATAGTAGTGCAAGGTTTTTGAAGGAGATAGAATCTCAGCTAAATGCTCAAGGATAAGAAGGATTTTTGAGAAGAAAATGGTAAAGGTAGAAGGGTGCAATGGAGCCGAATGAAGACAGCGAGGCAGGAGTTTGAGGATGAGTACATTAAACAACAGATCTACCATTAGCTGCTTTAAAATCCCTAACCAATGCAATTTTGAACATAATATGACTGGCTCTCCCGCATCTCAAACAAGGTTGGGCCAATGTTCTCATCTTCTGGGGAAGGGAAGGACATAAGGAGGATCCTGAGGACAAGGCTGAGAGGGAAGCAGCAGGCAGTAGTTGGGAAGCAGAGATATGGAGGCTGGGTTCCCTTGGTTCAATCTTTCCAGATCAGAACAACAAAATAAATGCTCACTAATTGTGAGATATCTGGGATGTCACTGTCCTTGAAGTCACCTACAGCTACCAGACCCAAAGTCATGTCCACTGATATTTACACAGCTTTAGACAACCACCAACCAGTAGTGGTGCCTGACCCAAGTTTGCACTTGATAGATCTGGATCGTACAGTTAGATCCTCTGATCTCTAGGCTAGCTAGCTACACAGGCTCACTCTCATCATGTCAATGACATCACAATAATGTAACTACATGGTTTACACCAGTGGTTCTCAATATGTGGTCCTCAGACCACCAAGCACCCAGGAACTTGTTAGAAATGCAAATTACCAGACTCCACCCTAGACTCAGGGAATCAGAAACTCTGAGGGTGGGACTAGCAATCTGTACTCCAGTAAGTCCTCCAGGGTACCAAAATACTAGATTTTGAGAACCCCTGCTTTGTACAAGTGAATTTCTGAACCCATTTAATATGTTAAGGCAGGATTTTACAAATGTTATCTCAGATAAATCATTTTCATCTTCAAAGGACCAATAAATGAGAAAAGAGGAAGTTGGGGCAGAAAGACCCATCACCAAGGTCTCTTCCAACTGTAACTTACTATAATTCACTGATTCCCAGTAGGGAGAATGTTTACAGCTCATTAGTGCAAACAGATTGTTGGTGTTAGCATTCCCAGCTTTTATTAAAAGCTTAGTAAGGTATATCTGAATTTTAATGGTTAATTTAGAAATACAACACAGTTCCATTATTCAACTTTTTAGACTAGTAATATTAACGCTGTATGAGTAACCCCATATGGGAAGGGTGTATTGAAAAATTGGCTTATGAAATAGGAAAACCAACAAAATAATTGCAGTGTGTATCTTGTTTCTGCTGTGGTAATACACAACCAGTGAGAACTAGACCTTTCATTGAATTAAAATTTTAAACATGGGCAGCCAGAGTTGTCTTGAATGATTAAATCCTAGAACGACTACTTTCAAATAAACCTCCCACCCAGAACCTAAAAGACTTAACAATGACAGCCAATGCTTAAAGGTAAACCAAACATGTAAGCCATCAGTGCCTTGCAAATCAACCCAAATCAGAAGTCTGAAATTCAGAGGTCTAAGAGTTGAAGAAAACTGAGCAGTACTTCCAAAAAGTCAAACTGGGTATGAGCGAGGATCTTAGAAAATAATTAGCCACCTGTGTTCCAGTGCTGTCCATTGTTGAGCTCTTGATACAAACTGACATTTGGATAAGTCCTTCTAAATGAAAATGTGAGTCTGAAAAGGCAGAAATGTTCTCTCTCTCTCTCTCTTTCTCTCTCTCTCTCTCTCTCTCTCTCTAGATATATATATATATATATACACATATATATGTTTTATACAAAGACAGAGTAAGTACAAAGCTTACTATTTTTATTTAATGAAGGGTTAAAGATGACTAAATAAGCATTTCAAGTTGAAAACTAAATTAAAAGTTATTAACATGTAACTTAATTATATGAATGTATTTGCTGATTCTAACATAATTTATATAAGCAAAAATATATGAAACAAAATATGCAAATCAGTTATATAATAGCAATGTAATCAATTTTCAAAAATCACTCAAAACTTTTTCTCTAAAAAACAAAACAGCTGAGAAAACTAATTTATTACATATTATTTTTAGTAAACTTAATTTTTAACTTTGCCTGATGTAAGTAAATAATTTTTGACTTAGCTATCTGCTAGATATTGTCGTTATTTTTCTTTTATTTATAAAATTAATGATGAATAACTTGTATAGAATAGTAAACTGTAAACTACTTTTATTTAATTCTGAAGGCCCTAATCACAAAAGCACTGACAATGAGCCACAAGCAACACCCACAAAGTATCCAATGGGCACACACCAGCTGCCTCTCAGAGATTACTGAGATTGAGGAGCTGATTAACAGGAAGTCCTCCAAATACAATCTCATCAAATTCTCATAGTTTCGTAGCACAGCATGTATTTTGTGCATCTTTCACGAACCCAGTGTCAATGCTGCTTGTATGCTACCCAAGAAAACACAGTAAGAGAAATTAAATACTGAGGAATAAGACTCTGTTATAAAGGATTGCGTTTTGGAGGGCCACACACTATTGCAGTATTTAAGGCTTAAGCTGCTTTACCTTTCTTCCTTCCCAAGAACCAATTTCCATTTCCTTGGGGCAAACTCGCCCTGGTTAGGAATGCACAATTCAAAAGATACGTAGCAAAAAGTACTTCAGTATCTCGCCACATGACACAGAGTAGAAGTACATCTATGGAGATGTTTTAACGTCTATGTGAGCTGTCACAATGGACCGCATATTGTGCATGGGGGCCTCGGTTCTACCTGTAGATATAAAACAGACTCTAAGCTTCCCCCTTGCCCGGTTCATTTCCCCTCATTCCATATTCTTCTCAGTTCATTGCTATGTCTCCTCTTTATATATTTTGGATATTAACCCATTATCAGAAGTGTCATTGGCAAACACGTTCTCCCACACTGTAGGACTCATTTTCTTGATGGTCTCCGAGTATTTCAAGCAGCCAGCACAGTGCCTGCCCGGCATAGGTGACCAGTAAAAGCCAAATTTCCTCTCATCCCAATGTGTCCTTCCTTCTTTATTACAGACGCTTGGCTGATCAGACCTGCTGCCACCTTAAGGTTTGAAAACAGATGGCAGGACGTGTCTGCACAGCACAGCTTCTAGAGAAGCTCCGTTTCCTAGATCATGAGGTCAGGTGTCCCTTACAGGGCTGGCTGCACTGTCTTAAGAAGCTTAATGACAGCAGAAGGAGAACTTAGGAAAAAAAGGTAGTAATGTCCAACAGATTAACTGGATTAGCCCCATTTGGGGGAGGGGGCATCTTGCAATATTCTGGGATGTTAAACAAATTAAATTTCCTATTCTTCTACTCATGAGATACCCCTGGAATTAAAAAAAAAAAAAGATCATTGTTGCTGGGTAAGAAAATGATGTCTTACATGGTTTAAGTGTCACTTCTTGCCCTGATATAAATAAAATCAGGGTTGACATATTAAAAGTCCTGAAGGCCTTCAGCCTGGACATTAGCCTTCTGGCCTAGATGACCTAAAGGGCACACCCACACTCACAAATCTGAATCTTTCAAGCTAAAGAAAAAATAATTTGTCATGCGATATCAAGTTAAAAGTTGAGATCATTGTTGCCATGGAGATGGGATTTTTCTTGCAATGCTGGCCTCTTGCTGGTAGCTGAAGCCAGTATTATAATCAATAAGAAAGCAGTACTTCATTTCCCACAGCCCTCTTGAAGATAGAATTCTAAGAAAAAGTATATAGAACCATATTTGATGGGCCCTAAAGGTCTGTGGGTAGAAATTTCCCCTGTGAAATATTAGCATGCCCAATAAAATGCAAATCTATGTCTTCACCATGCTTTGCTAAAGGACTCACTAAAAGTTGAAGTATATATGCCAATCCCTGATTCTTATCAGTTCCTTGTCAGTGTTTCTCTCTTTTGGCCCCATCTAAGAAGTCCTTCATATGTTAGAATTCCTTCTTACTCAAGAATCAACTTGAGTTAAGAATTCCTTAGACCCTGAATTTTGGAATACGGTTAAAAGTATAAACAAGACTCTCTAGAACACTGTATCTCAAACTGTGCCAAGTAATTTCCTGTTACTAGATATCTTGATGATACTTTAGTCCTTCATCATTTTAGCTGAAATCTCTCTGGCTTTGTTTTTCTTTTGATCATTTGGTCTCTTGAAGCCCTGTAATGTTCTCTTCTTCCCTACAGAGAAGCAGCGTGGTAGAGAGGAAAAGACCATTTAAAGCTTTCCCCAATATAATAGATAAATAAATGGGCTCTCCTCTTACTTCCCATGTGTATTTTTTGAATAGTCAGCATCCACTCCCTATGGAATTCCACTTTGAAAATCTGGTGATTTAAACAGGGTCTGTATTTATACACATTTACCCCTGACAGTAGAAACGTCCTCCTCTATGGGTAACGGACATCTCCTTCCAGAGAAAAGCAAATGGAATAAAGAGGGAGCCAATGCATATATGCCTAACCACTAGAGAAGTCAAACGAAATGCCTTGGTATCATCACAGGAAGACTCCCCTAGGACTAGGACTGAGTGCACAGACAGGGATGGGTGGGTAGCAAGAGAAAAGGAAACCAAGGCAGAGTCAAAACAATGGATTCTCCAAACTTGTTTCTTCCTTCTGCAGGTCACAGAGCTGAATTACATTTCCAAGGTTCCCCTGAAGTTAGGTGCAGCCATGTGACTGAGTTTTGGTCAATGGCCCGGATACAGACCCACCCATCTCTATCCTGTAGATCCTCCGCTCCCTTTCTCACATCCCTTCGTCCCTTTCTGTAAGATACAGAGCAGCCAGTGGAGGGATGAATCTGAGAAGATAGCAGACTCACATTATAGAGAAATTCTAGGTCCCTACCTGACCATATGGAACAGGACCTTCTCCCATCTCACCTCCCACCAACCTACATTGAATCAGGATGTGAGTAATCGATAAATTTATGTCAAACCACTGAGATTTTGACTTTTGTTGAAATAACTAGCATTACTTATCCTGACTAAAGCAAGAAAGCTAAATGGATCCTGAAATATCATTCTTCTATATGCTTGGCTCACCTTAAGGATTAAAGAGTCAGTGTCTGGAACTAATTCTATATAAAGCCTAATCCACGCAGGCCTCCCTGAGGGACCCCACCCATGCATGAATTTGTGCACCAGGCATCTAGTCAATACTAATAAAAGCGTAATATTAAAATTAACCGTTTCTTCGGGATGGCCTAAGCCACGCCCACCAGCCAATCAGAGTGACTGTATGCAAATTAGCCCAGCCAAGATGGCGGAGGCCGCAGCCCTGGGCTCCGCCATCTTGGGAGCCTAGGTCCTGGGAAGGTATCTGGGGCCCTGGGCCACCAGATGCCTTCCCCCGCAGAGAAGCTATCGGGGGAAGCGGGGACCAGCCTGGCGGGACCCCGCAAGCCCCCTGCTGGGAGGCCGATCGGGGACCCAACGGCCTCCCGGGGCAAGCGGGACCACGCAAGTCCCCTGCTGGGAGGCCGATCGGGGCCCCAACGGCCTCCCGGGGCAAGCGGGACCCCGCAAGTCCCCTGCTGGGAGGCCGATGGGGGCCCCAACGGCCTCCCGGGGCAAGCGGGACCCCGCAAGCCCCCTGCTGGGAGGCCGATCGGGGCCCCAACGGCCTCCCGGGGCAAGCGGGACCCCGCAAGCCCCCTGCTGGGAGGCC
>PVJC01020126.1:0-29479 GCA_004026665.1 Murina feae
CTGAGGTGTGCTTATCCACAAGCCAGTCGCTGTCTCCATCACCTGGGAACTGGGCCACTATGTCCAGGCAAATGTGGGGCATGGAATGACTTCCTATTTTTTTTTTTTTTTTGGATTTTTACGGAGAAGAAGGGAGAGGAATAGAGAGTTAGAAACATCGATCAGCTGCCTCCGGCACACACCTCTTACTGGGGATGTGCCCGCAACCAAAGTACATGCCCTTGACCGGAATCGAACCTGGGACCTTTCAGTCCGCAGGCTGACACTCTATCCACTGAGCCAAACCGGTTAGGGCATGATTTCTTTCTTTTTTTTTTTTTTTTTAAATCCCAGCGCTTCTGCTTTCCAGTTTGTTTTCTCCAAGCCTCAGTTTTCTCCTCAAGGAAATGGAAATAACAATACTGACGTCACAGGGCTCTGGAAGAATTAAATGGCGACAGAGAAACAGAGCTTGGCCCCCGCCCCACATGGGCGCCCCAAATGTGCCAGTTCCCTCTCCTGCCCTTGCTTGACCAACCTCCTTTCCTGCCGGGACTTTCCCCCACAGATCAGCTGTGCCCACCTCCTACTTCTCTCCCATCTGTTTCCTGGGCAGCTGGTGCCCCACCTGCAGCCTCTTCTCCTGGGACCTGCCACAAATTACCCTCTGCCCTGGCCGGGCCTCCAACAATATCCTCTCGCTTGTTACTCCTTCTCTGTCCAAGCTGTGAACGCAACCCGCGTGGAATGGGCAGTATTAGCCCTTGAAGAGGGACCTACCTGAGTTTTGTTTTTTGAAGTTTTGTTTGTTTGTTTGTTTACACATTTTATTTTTTTTATTTAAATAATTCTTTATTGTTGAAAGTATTAATATGTCCCCTTTTCCCCCAGGAACCTCCTCCAGCCCTCACCGCTCCCCCCCACCCCCCATTGTCTGCGGCCATGAGCCATGCATATATGCATACAAGGTTCTTGGTTAATTACCTCCCCCACCTTCCCTCTGAGATCCCACACTCTGTTCCCTGCCTCCATGTCTCTGGGTCCATTCCGTTCATCGGTTTATTTTGTTACTTAGATTCCACCTATGAGTGTGATCACACTTGTCTTTGTCTGACTGGCTTATTTCACTTAGCACGATACTCTCCAGGGACCTGGGATCTTGTTCGAAGTGGCCCCTGCTAGAATTCACTCATTCGCTCATTTCTTCCTGCATTTACGCATCCGCTCACTCAGCCGCCCCCGAGCGTGGGCCAGGCTTCATGCTAGGACTGGGGACACAACGCCAACGCCAGCGCCACTGTGGCTTCCACCTCCTGAGGTCGCTCACTCCATTGGGAAACCTGCCTTCTCTCTGCTCATGGACTTCCCTAATTGGCCGATGTCATGACTCTACTCTCTGCCTTTGAAATCTGCTGGCAAAATGAGGAAGAGCATGAGTCCGTCTCTAGTCTAACCCGGGGCAAGAAGACAGCAGGAGGGGACACAGCAGCCCTGTCTCCCTTAGCAAGCGCGGCCTTGTGTCCTGCCCCTCAGGCATATCTCCAATCCCACTTGCAAGATTCTCCTCTACCATCTCTTACCCCCCCTCCCATCACACCCACTGCTCTTAATCTATGAGCTGAGTGGGCAGGACTAAAGTTGTTATTTACTTACAACGACGTGTTAGGAGCATGAGGATAAAACCTGGTGGTTTCCTGGGGCTGGGCTGTGCCCAGGGTAAAGGACCCACCACTCTGCCCCATTGTGGGGTCAGGCATGGCTTGTTCTGTTGGGGTAGGGGGGGGCTGTTCTCCCCCATCAGGCCACCTGAAGCCTCGTGGTTCTCGGGGGACATTATGCAAATCTGTGTGTTCTGATGGAGACACCAGTGTCAGGACCACCCCCCATGAAGGGACAGTCCCTCGGACTCAGGGTGAATGTGGTGAGAGGCTAGTTTTATGTTTTTGTTTTTAATCCTCACCGGAGGATTTTTTTTTTTTTTCATTGATTCTTAGAGAGAGTGAGAGGGGGAGAGACACAGAGGAACATCCGTGTGAGAGAGACACATCACTTGGTTGCCTCCTGCACATGCCCCAGCGGCTGGGGATCAATCCTACAACCAAGGTCTGCGCCCTTGTCAGGAATCAAACCCAGGGTGCATACCAAGGGCCTACGCTCTACCCACTGAGCCAAACGGGCTAGGGTTCTGAGAGACTGACTTTAGCTGCCAATGAGAGTCGTTCTTGATTGTGAAAGGGAAGAAAGGCAGGACTTAGGGAAGAACAAAGAGTTGCTTCATCTATGGTTAATTTCATTCGTCCCACCCGGCTGTTCAGGGCACTGCGGGTTTATAAGAGGAAGAGATGGATCCGATCCTGGAGGACCTGGGCGGGACTGGGGAGGAAAAGGCAAGGCCATGCCTTTAAGTCTATCACCAAAAAGCTGACATTCAATGGCACCTCGCGCTCAACGCATCTATGCCACCCAGTGGAAATGCCGCTGATCTCTCCAGCGATGATTCCCGATGTCACAGTATTCCTCTCACAGACGAGGAACCTGAAGCTCAGAGAGTAACTTCTCCAGAGCCAGGGTTCCAGCCCCGTCCTGCTGACTCCGATGGCCATTAAACTTGCGTTTGAAAATTCAAGTGAATACACGAAACCAATGAAAGGAAGTCTGGGCGAGACAGAAGTATTTTTCCCTTTTGCAAATAAATAAATAAAAATCCAGTTCTTTCATCCTTTGAGTTTTGGGTGATTCTAGAATTTTCGTGGTACAGTTTTCATTTATCTGAGTTACCTCCACAATTGCAAGAACACCCCCCCAATGGGCTGCAGGAGCATTTGCTGGCTGAGGGGTTTGTGGCTTAATCTAGAAGGGTATGTGGCCACAGCTTCTTGCGGCCTCGTTTGCTGATTCCTATGTCAATGTGTGAAAACCTCGAAAAGGATTTTAGAGCCAGAAAGGTATTTAGATCCTCTCCGGCAAATCTCTCACTGTCAGGTATGGTAACTGAGACCCAGAGAGGTTAAGCTACTGGCCTGAAGTCACACAGCAGGTTTGTGGCGAGGAGGTGAGACTTGATTCTGCCCAGCGCCTCTAATCAGTGCTACTCAGCATGGTGAAGAGACAGCTTGCCCTAGCTGGTTCGGTTCAGTGGACAGAGCATCAGCCTGCGTACTGAAGGTTCCGGGTTCACGGACACATGACTGGGTTACGGGCTTGATCTCTAGCAGGAGGTAATCAGTCCATGATTCTCTCTCATCATTGATGTTTCTATCTCTCTCTCCCTCTCCCTTCCTCTCTGAAATCAATAAAATATATTTTTTTTTAAAAGAGAGATGGCTCCACCCCCAGTCACCTGCACCCCATCAAAGTGGTAAGAATGATCACTGTCGCCTTCCATTCATGCAGCAAACGGTAGTGCAATTATTTCTAACAGTTTGCAGGCTCTGGGACACCCATGGCCAATCCATACGTACCCTTTGCCAGGGGTCAGACTTCCATGGTGCCACATGGGAAAACCTAGCAAGCAGCCTTGGCTGGTCCCACTCCGCTGTGCACTAAGGGATCAGCTGGTGTTGAACTGAAGTCCGGCGTGGCCTGAGCTGAGGTGGCTGTGCTTGGCTTTCTGAAAAACAGCACGTGGCTTTAGCTAGGAGTTGGAGTTTGATGTCGTAGGTTACCTTTTAGAGCCGTTCTGAATGGAACATAGAGGCCTGTGTGTTTGCCTTGGTGCTGTTCCTTCCTCAGATCCCCAAGAGGTGCGGCTGGGAGGACTGAGGTCTGTGGAGAACTTGGTTCTGTCCAGTGTAAACCCATCACGAACCCGCTGTGTGACCTTAGGCCAGTAGCTTAACCTTTCTGTTTCCATACCTGACAGTGAGAGATTTGCCTGAGAGAATCTAAATACCTCTCTGGCTCTGAAATCCCTTTTCAGGTCTTTAATATATATATAGTTATTGATTTCAGAGAGGAAGAGAGAAGGAGAGAGAGATAGAAACATCAATGAGGAGAGAGAATCATGGATCGGCTACCTCCTGCGCGTGCGCGCACACACACACACACACACACACACACACACACGACTGGGGATTGAGCCCACAACCCTGACATGTGCCCCGACTGGGAATGGGACTGTGATCTCCTGGTTCATAGGTCAACGCTCAACCATGGAGCCACACGCCAGTCAGGCTGTCTTGTTCCCTTGAGTCCTCAAGGTCCACCTGTGTGTCTTGCATTTTGTGGGCCTTGAGGAATGAATAGATGATGGAGGGATTGTGGCATATGAATCATGTCGTCGGGAAGGAAGTCCATCGTTCAGAGGCCTGCGCAGAGCTCCACCCAGATGAGTTTTCCAGTGGGAGCTGTCAATGCCTGGTGATCAGTTAACAAAGGAGCAGGAAGGACGCAGCTGTGCCGTGGCTGATAACACTCCTGCGGCTGAGGAAGCAGGACGTGGGCAGGCAGAGCTTGGAACATCAACCAACTCAGAGTTTCGTTGGCAGAATTGGGGACCTTTAAGACAGGACAGGATGGGGAACTGCTTGAGCTAACCTTGAAAAATTCGAGTCCTCCCTCCTGAACGAGGCAAAAGCTGTCAGAAGCAATTCAGAAAGACGAGTCTGATGACTATGGAGGAGAAGACGGATGGATGTCGTGCTTCATTCATTTTGAATATATTACTACTTGGGAAGAGCTCATTCGCAGAGCTGCCCGCGTGGGGAGAAAATGACGTACGGTTTACTTTCCAGAGGGCTACTGAGAAGATTAAGTGGGGGAAAAAATGATATGAAAGTGTTTGGTTCACTGTACATGCCACACAACTATATTTTATTGTTGCTACTATTCTTTCCTCGCTGGCCTGATCTTCTCTCTCTCCTCTCTTCTTGCAGCATTTCCTTGAAGTATCACATTTTTTTGCGGGAAACGAGTAAAATCGGATCCACCGGGGAGACTATCAATGGACATGAGGAAACATACATTGGAACCTCTAGTTGGAACCGGCAAAAATAAAAATGTTTTATGTCGTTGTGGTGTGTGTGCCGCTCATAAACTATGCAGTGAAACGCGGTACATGTGCAAGTTTTGTAATGTACCCCTGCACAAAGGAAAGTGTTTCGAACACTACCACACAGTGAAGCAGGCGATTTGGCGGGAAAATGCCCGATTACAAAGTGGTATCACAGTTCCCCAAAGACAGGAGTGTGTTATTGGGGTTCATTGCCCCATATGGCCAGGGTAGCTCACCCCGAAGTCCTTGAGAGCGGAGCTAATACCCAACTCATTTTTATCCTTCATCCCTAGAGAAACCCCTGGCACATAGTAGGGGCTTCGTCAATATTTGCTGGCTAGATAAAGCTCTAACTAGTTCTTACATAGCAATTTTATCTGGATCATTTGATTTCATGACCTTAATGAAGGCAAGTGCAGGTCCCAAGACACCAGCCTCGTTCTTTATTTCTAGGAAAGCCAGGTCATAAATATTTATCGTTACTCCAAAAAGTGACCTCGTTTCCTCTGGAAACCATCCTGTTCCTGCTCTGATATAACTTCTAAATCACCCTGAAGATCACATGGAGGTAGGCAACTCTTTGCAATAGAAAAAGCCCCAACGAGATACTCGAGGAAGTGGGTTCAAATCCACGTGATCTTGTCGGAAACCCTTCTCGGAGTCTCAGTTTCCTCTTCCGCAAAGCGAAGCTAATAATCTTGTCCTGCCTCTCTGCGGGGGTTGTTGTCAAGGTCAATGGGATAATGGATGCATCTAAACAAACAAAGCCCTTCTCCCAGGGCTCCCTCCTCCCAGGTCTACCCTTTTAGACAGGGCATCGCTGGCACCAAGACATTTATTGATAAACATTGGCAAAGGGCACCCATGGGAGGGAAATACTAGGAAAACATGGAGCAGCAGCTCTCCCTGGGGCAGATCAGTGGATTATTCTGAGACGGGCAAATATGACCATTTGGTGTGAAGAGTGAGGGCCTAAACACAGGGCAGAAAATTCTGGAACTCCACTCCTCCTCCCTAACTCTTAGAACAGAAAAGCCTGGCCCCAGGAACCCATCCTCTCCCGTCTGCTCAGGCCCCTGCACCATGCCGGCCCCCTTCACGGTAACATGTCCCTCAAAAGCAGCCCCTTCCCCTGATAACGCTCAGTCTCCGCCATCTTAAAAAATGTCCTCCTTAATCTCATAAATCCTCGCCTCTGTCTGTGCCTTCCCTTCACTGCCCACCATCTTGTTAGAGTTACTTACTCCATTTCTTCATCTCTTCTCCTCAGCTACTATTTTCCTATTTCTCTATAGAATCAGCTTGTCCATGTTTCTCAATCCCATGGATGCTCTCCAATCTTCATCTTATTTATGATCGTTATAAATATGACACCTCCCTCCCCCCCCAAAAAAATACGTTCAAGTCCTAATTCCCAGAACCTGGAAAACACAACCTTACATTTGGAAGAAAATTGTAGTCTTGCTTTTGTCTCTCTACCTTGGTACTTGATCCAACTCTTTTCGTAGTGACCTCTGGCTTTTCCTTTTTTATTAAGTTTGATGTTCTCCCTTTGGATTTTTGTGATTGGTTTTTTTTTTTTGGGGGGGGGGTCTCTCCAGGCAAATATATTAGCTCACCCAGCCTGAGCAAGAGCCTGATCTAAGCTTAGTCCATGGAGGTTGACCAGATGGCAGACTGAAGGTAGCGCTTGGAAAGAATCTGCAGGGAGGAATGTCATCATTCCATGGAGAGCACCCCGGGGAGTCAGCCTGGCCTAGACTTTTCACATCAGCCTGGTGGGCAGGAGCCCACCCTATGATGGGGTTCATTTGGGGCAACACAGAGCTCATCCTTACAGCCTTGTAACTGACCTTGTGTGTCTCGGTGCGTACAGATCGCTTGTTAATGTTCGCACAGAGCCTTTAGATATCTGACTATACCTTGACATTTAAAAATTCATCTGTTTTTTATTAGTGTTAGCCAACTGGTTTCAGCCCTAGGAAATTAGGAGCTGATTTTCCAATAAGCCATGTCTCCGGAGATGGTACACAAAATCAAAGAGGAAAATACCTGGTCCATCTAACTTATTATCACAATCAAATAATGTGGTTAAAAGCTTACTTGGGGAGTAAACTTAAATTAGGGGATTATATTAGCGGCTGTAATCACTGTTGATTATTTAATTTTCAGCCACTTAAAAATTGTCACCAGTGTTGAGATTTTTGGATCAGATTGAGATTTATCGCATCCTTCTTTCATTCACTCTACCTTGTACCCAGATGTACTACAATATTGTTGAATGAGTGGGGGACGTGCCTGGATTCACACCAGGGCGCCTTCATTTAATGGCAACCTGGGTGTTGAGGTCCTCATTCATGAATGAGGAAATGACACGAGTTTTGCCCAACCAATACAAGGACTAAGTGAGACCATATTCATGAGGGCACTTTCTAGTAATGATCACTAAGGGTTACTGAGTGCTTGTTATGTCTTAGCAGCAGGTATGAGTTTGTAGCACCTAATGTGATAGACTATATCTATTACCGTGTTTTCCGGTGTATAAGATGACTGGGAGTATAAGACAACCCCCAACTTTTGAGAAGATTTTCCTGGGTTAAAAAGTCGTCTTATATGCCGGAAAATATGGTACTTCCTTAATCATTATACAACCCTACGGGGTAATTATTATCACTCCCATTTCACAGATACAAAAACTGAGGACCCCCATCCTTTAATAATTTAATTCGCCCTCTTATAAGGAATAAGCATTAGAAAAAGACTTTGAATCCATCCAATGTGGCTCCAGGGCTTACCACTACAATCCATGCCTAACCACTGGGCAATATTGCCCCCTTAGTGCCTCCTACATCAGTGTTTAGTGCATAGTTGGTGCTCAATAGCCATAAATGTAGCTGCCATTGGAGTCCTCACCAGATTGTAAGCTCTTTTGAAAGCAGCAAGCGTCTTACTTACCTCTATATCTATCCTTCACAAATGCTACCATTGGGCTTGGGATAATAGAAACTCAATAGCGACTGTGTGCCTCTGTGTGTGTGTATGTGTGTCTGCATGTGTGTCTCTGTGTGTGTGTGTAGGTTTGGAAGAATGGGATTGGGGGACAGGGAGAGGGATAAAAAGGATAAGATAAAGATTTTTACTAACTTCACACGTAACAATCTACACTCCGTCTTTTAAGGAAAACACTATCCTTAGCACACCCGTCTATCAGAGCCAGCCTCCACTCTGCCTAGATTCCCCCAGCTCTGAGAAATCAAGTCTGGACATACTCTCCTGGAGAAATGTTGGTAGGTAACAAAGAAACGAAGTTGGAACAGTTGGTGCGTTAATATCTGAAATGTAATTCAGATGAAGTCATATCGAGATTCTGCCAATTTTCAATTGCTTCCAGCATCTGAAGCACCACATGCCAAAACCTACTATCCACCTCACTCAGCAAACACCTCTGCTTCCCAATCCCAGGGGCTCAAAATCCCTCTCACTGGATCCCCCTTCTCCCTGTGAACCCCCTGCCTCCCTCCCACCTACCCAGTTACCAAGGCCACAAACAGCCATTCCCACCAGAACCGTGTTCCTCGTTCCTCGCTGCCGTCTGCTCTCCTCAAAGCCTCCTCGCTGGCCTCCCTCCCTGTTCGCATCTCTTCCAATCATCTGTGCACCATTGATGCATTCACTTTCTAATTGCAGTTCTAAGGACACTCATTGCCCTCCTGGGAGACAACCGGTGGATCCCCATGGCCTGCGGGAGTGTGTTCTTCCCGTTGAGCTCATGGGCTTTTATCCTAAGACTCAGTTGAATAACAGAGGTTTTATTCTCTCTTCCCCTCTCACATTCCACATCGTACTCTGCACTCTAACCCAGGTCCCACACCTTCCTTCCAGGCCTTTTCTAGGCGGGGACCTCCTTTTTCTCACCTGCCTTTCAGTTCAAGTGACCTGTTGTTTCCTAGCCACAGGCAGAGACAAGGCACCAAGGGTGGGAAAAAGCTTTTAATTTTTCTTCTCCAATGACGCGTTGTTTGACACCTGACACTCATCAGCCGTCAGGACGCATCAGAAGTTTCCGCAGTTCCTGCTTTCATGCTCGTTTCATCAATGGCTCGTCCATCAAGTCTGAACGGCATCTTTCTCGTGGACAGGCCTGTCCACGAGTGCTTGGTGACCTGTGCCGACCACTTTTGAAGAAGGCCACTCTTAAAATATATACATTTTTAAAAATATATATTTTATTGATTTTTTCCAGAGAGAAAGCGAGAGGGATAGAGAGTTAGAAACATCGATGAGAGAGAAACAACCATCAGCTGCCTCCTGCACGCCTCCTACTGGGAATGTGCCTGCAACCAAGGTACATGCCCTTGACCGGAATCAAACCTGGGACCTTGAGTCCGCAGGCCGATGCTCTATCCACTGAGTCATACCGGTTAGGGCAAAATATATACATTTTTAATTATTTCAGGGAGGAAGGGAAAGGGAAAGAGCTAGAAACAACAATGATGAGAGAGACTCATGGATAGGTTGCCTCCTGCACACTCCCCCACAATGGGGATCAAGCCCCCAACCCAGGCATGTGCCCTGACCAGGAATCGAAGTGTGACCTCCTTGTTCATATGTCAATGTTCAACCAGTGAGCCACTCCAGCAGGGCAGCAAAGGCCGCCTTTGAAGCAGCCTCTCCAGCTATGAACACGCCTTCATAGAAGGAAGGAAGGAGTGAAGGGAGCGGTCAGAGACTGCAGCCAGGGACCAAGAGCCAAGAGCATGGAGGTGGGTGGTGGGAGGGGGAGTGGGAGGAGTCACTGTGTCCTGAAACCAAATGCCCTCCTCTTCTGACCCCTTTAGATGTCCGTTATCCCTCAAATGCCATGAATAAAATGACGAGGTCAAGTTCTTCTCCATTCCAGGAGGTCGCCCTAGAGCTCAGTAGAAGGTTTTGGAGTCGGCCAACAGCAAATGCATGTGTTTTGTTTTGTTTTGCTTTCAGATTTGGAGACAGACTCAGCAATGATCGAATGGACATTTCCATCATCTTGCTGATCCCTGGGCAAATTATTTCATCCATGTCTCCTCATCCTCTGCTTTGAACAGCTGAGAAGTAAATTCGTTTTTCTAGAAGTCTTTGACTCCTGTTCCAAGTAGTGATGCCTTTTCTTATCAGACTATCTATTCCAGCCAATCTCTTCTCCACGGTCCCCTTGAGTGGGATTTAAAATAGAAATCTCTCCAGTTGTCTGACACCTGACACTCATCAGCCGTCAGAAACCCAAAAGTGGGTTTCTGAAAACACACACCCCTTAGTTTGCTACGCATCCCTTTAGAACTCTATGACAACTTTCTTTTTAAAAAATTTCAAGTCTAGGTCTTTGAGACTTTGTCTGAGGATCATGAACAATGTAGGTGTATTAGTCCATGACCATTCACTGCTGTGTTCTTTATCTTCATCTAGGAAATGATTGAGAGTATCCCCCAACAGTTGCTGCACCAGCCCCTCATGCAGTTGAAAATTTGCATGTAACTCTTGACTCCCCCAAATGTAACTACTAATAGCCGACTGTTGACCCAAAGCCTTACCAATTACAGAGTCAATGAACACATATTTTGTATATTATTTGTATTATATGCTGTATTCTTACAATAAAGTAAGCTAGAGAAAATATTATTTAAAAATCACAAGGAGCCTGGCTGGTGTGGCTCAGTGGTTGACATCAACCCATGAACCAGGAGGTCACAGTTTGATTCCTGGTCAGGGCATGTGCCTGGGTTATGGGCTCCATCCCCAGTAGGGCCTTGTACAGGGGGCAGCCGATCAACGATTCTCTCTCATCATTGATGTTGCTATCTCTCTCTCCCTCTTCCTTCCTCCCTCTGAAATCAATTTTTAAAAATTCACATGGAAGAGAAAATGCATTTACCATATTTATTTTTTAAAAATCTGTGTATAAGTGGACCCACACTGTTCAAACCTGTGTTGTTCAAGGTCATCTGTGTTTGCAAAGAACACTTGAGATGTGTGCTCTGCACTCCACGGGCAAACAATTATTAGTTCTGACCAGGTACAGGTGCTGGAGTGAATGCCTACACACGTTCTCTCATCTAATCATCACCACAACCCTATCCAGGCCATTATCACCCCCACTTTCCAGCTGAGGAAACGGAGGCCGAGTGGGGTCAAATAACTTGCCCAATGTCACACAGCAAGGACCAGTGTCTCTGATCCCAAAACATTTAATCTCAGCCACACTATATGTCCTTATTTATCTATTTATCTACCTATTTATTTATTTAAATCCTCACCCGAGGATATTTTTCCCATTGATTTTTAGAGAGAGTGGAAGGGAGAATGAGAGACAAAGAGAAACACCAATGTGAGAAAGAGACATCAGTTGGAGTGAGATATCCATTGGTTGCCTCCCACATGCCCCCAACCAGGGCTGGGAGTCTGCAACCGAGGTACGTGCCCTTGACTGGAATAGAAGCTGGGACCCTTCAATCCACAGGCCAATGCTCTACCCACTGAGCCAATCCAGCTAGGGCCCATATTTCCCTATTTAATACAGAATGCACATCGCCCTGTCTGTTTGGATTTGGCCTTGGCGGTCTCGTGATCGATGGGGCTGGGTAAGCAGACCCAGATCACAGGGGTACCCTGAGAGGTTACTCCTTCCATACTCTGCTCCTCAGTCCTGTGGGTTCATGCCAAGGAGACTCCATCATGCACTCCAGGCACAGACACGGACTTTATGTTTGTACCACCGCGCAGAGCTTACCACGCACTTTCACTTCTGCTATCTCGTGGGTTCTCACAACAGCCTCAGGAGTTTCTTACTCAATTTTATAGGTAGGGAGACTAAGCAAGGACGAGGGACTAGTCCGAGGGCACGCAGGTAAGGAGTGGAGGCAGGAATGGGAACCCAGATCTTTGGACCCGCAGCTCAGCATTCTTCCGACTCACCCCCTCTGTCTTCACCCAGGACCACTCGGTGGCCAGTAGCTTAACACTCAATGACACAAGATCGGTTGGCTCTGCATCTCACCCTCCCTGGAGCCTCTCACAGACAGGGCTGGTGGGTTCAGGTTCGCTTAGCAAACGCATTCCCCTTTTCATCGTGAGGCAGGAGCACAGTGCTCAGCAGCTTGATGCATATTCTGAGCAGGATTCTGCTGGCAGATCAGGCTCAATGTGTGGGCTACTCGGTCAGGGGGTTTCCTGGTCCTCAGAACAGGGTAATTAAACAGAGCTGTTGGAGGGGCTCCCACTGGGGTAGGGATGGGAGGCAGCGCTGTGTGAGGACTAAGGCACCGGCTGGCATCGTTACCCATCCTGGAGGAGTGGGGGGAGGCGTTGCTCTCTGGATCTGAAAGAGGAGCTGTGCTTCTGGTCGCCTTGGCTGCTATCACTTCCTTCTGCCTCCCAGCCCGTGCCCTGGGCTCCTGGGCCTGAGTCGCTGTCCTACAGCCCATGTGGGTGGACTCAGGGCTCTTTCTCCTTCCAGCAGAGGCAAGAGGAGGAGGACGCTGAGCTGGGCCGCGTGGGGAGGGAGGGAATAAGAGGAGATGCTGGTGCTGTTTTTGCAGAATTAAGGGCTGGAATCCACTGAGGCTATTCACACTGGAAATAACACGAAACAACAAAAGGCAGGGATGCAACGAAACAACCCAAAGGATCGAAAGACGTTCTGGTGGCAAGTGTACACCTCGCTTGCTCTCAGCAGCAGAGGCCCGAGGGTGCGCACCCTCGGACAGGTGACCTGTGCAGGGAACGCCTGGACCATTCCTTTTTCTTGGGGTCACACACACACGCAGACATGTGTGAGAAGGACCCGTGCTCGCGTGGTAAGCAGGGCACTGCCCATGCCCGTGAGAAGTCTGACTCTCAAACGCAAGTCCCTGGGGATTGGAGCAAATGATCAGAAGGGGCGGGTGGGAATCCAGCAAATCTGTTAAGGCGTAATGCTGTGGTCGCTCACACCTTTGAGTGTCAGCGAGGAGGTTTTTTTTTTGTGTGTGTGTGTGTGTTTTTAAATATATTTTATTGATTTTTTACAGAGAGGAAGAGAGAGGGATAGAGAGTTAGAAACATCGATGAGAGAGAAACATCGATCAGCTGCCTCCTGCACACCCCCCACTGGGGATGTGCCCCAAACCAAGGTACATGCCCTTGACCGGAATTGAACCTGGGACCCTTGAGTCCGAAGGCCTACGCTTTATCCACTGAGCCAAACCGGTCAGGGTTCCGAGAGGCGTTTTGCGGGAGACTCCTTCTATGGAAAGCTTTCTCTCCAGTTTTCCATCTGTTGTGATCATCGTGATTCATCAAGCTGCTGTCGCGCCATCTTGGGTGGGGACTTGTCAACTCCTCAAGGCTATGTGTAGTCAGTCCTGAGGGAGGAAGATGGACCTGCAGGGCTCAGATGGTGCCTGGTCCCTGTGTCATGTGAGAAGTCTCTGGACGGTTAAAACTCATTTTCTAGAAGGAACATAAAATGTAGAATGCAAACATCTATCTTTTTTAAAAATTATTTTTATCAATTTCAAAGTGAAAGGGAGACAGGGAGAGATATAGAAACATCCGTGATGAGAGAGAATCATGGATCGGCTGCCCCCTGCTCACCCCTCACTGGGGATCGAGCCCGCAACTCTGGCCTGTGCCCTGACCTGGAATCAAACCATGACCTCCCGGTTCATAGATCAATGTTCAACCACTGAGCCACACCAGCCAGCAAACATCTATCTTTTTAAGGCTCACCCAAATTCCCCCAAGATCCTGTTTTAGCTGGGAAGTCAGTTTCCTATCCCACAGGAGTTTACAATAGTCTCTGATTCCATCAGAAAGCTTTCTGTTTACTGTCTGCTCCAACTCTGGGTTTCTTGGAACTTGTGGGGTAACCAAATGCTAGAATCCTTCCTCGGGGTGGGGGGTGGGAGTCCTGGGTCCTTGGGAAGCTGGCTGCTCTAGAGTAAGGTGACCAGACGCCCCGCTTTTGGCGGGACAGTCCCGATTTTTAACAATTTGTTCCGCGTCCCGTGGCGTTTTAAAAAAGTCCCGATTTTTGGAAAGAGACATATGTACTACTCCTTGTAATATTTTAAGTAATAAAAAAAGAAGAACCCTTCTGGTCAATGGTGTCCCGCTTTACCAATGTTAAAATCTGGTCACCTTACTCTCGAGCTGCCCCCGAGCTCGTGGGCCACAAATGATAGGCTGTGTGCTTTAGTCATTTGTTTGTTTGCTGACTTGCTCTTGGCCTCCTTTTTAGAACGTAATTTAGGCTAAACAATGTTTGAAAAATCACTTGAGGAAGTCACGCTCCGCTTGAGGTAATTGGCTACACGTGGAGATATTTCAAAGACGAGAACATCGGTCCTGGGAGGTGTACGACAGAAAATGGTAGTGGGTTTCCATTTTCTGATTAGGAAAATGGCAAATAGTTTATAAATATGACTTTGTGCCTACTACATTCAGGATGGGGCAAAGTAGGTCTGCAGCTGTGAGATGGCAAAACACAGGGTTTATCCTTGTATTATTACTTATTAATTATTGTCCTATTTTCCATACAAACAACTGTAAGCCTACTTTGCCCTACTCTGCATACTAGTACACTAAGTCATTAGATTGGAAATATCAATGAAAATGGACTGTAAGCCTCAACTGACAGAATTCTCCCTCCCCTCCTGGCCTGTCTACCCCGTCTCTCCATACATTATATTTTTTAAAAAATATATTTTTATTGATTTCAGAAAAGAAGAGAGAAAGATAGAAACACTAATGATGAGAATCGTTGATTGGCTGCCTCCTGTACGTCCCTACTGGGGATTGAGCCCACAACCAAGGTATGTGCCCTTGACTGGAATCAAGCCCGGGACCCTTCAGTCTGCAGGCTGACGCTCTATCCGCTGAGCCAAACCAGCCAGGGCCAACTGATTCTATTTTATTTTATTTTTAAAAAATATTTTTAATTGATTTTTTACAGAGAGGAAGGGAGAGGGATAGAGAGCCAGAAACATCGATGAGAGAGAAACATCAATCAGCTGCCTCCCGCACACCTCCCACTGGGGATGTGCCCGCAACCAAGGTACATGTTCCTGACCAGAATCGAACCGGGACCCTTTAGTCCTCAGGCCGACACTCCATCCACTGAGCCAAACCGGTCAGGGCTGATTCTATTTTAAAGGGAGAGACAATTGAGCCTTCCAAGAAAACAAGTCCATAAGAACAATAAATGACATGGCAAATATATGTGGACTAATGGATAGGCCTTTCATATCTCTTCAGACAAAGTGGAAATTGTAATAATAATAATAAAACAACGACTAAGATGTATTGAGTGATTACTGTGTGCCAGACATTGCACTTGGTTTACATCCCTTATCTAACCACCCTCCTAACCATCCTAGGAATCAGTTACTACTCTTATCCCCACGATACGGGTGGGTTTTAAGCAACGTGCCTATAAGTATAACTAGTTATATAACTAGTCCTACAACTAGCACGGAGCAGGACTCAAACTTGTGGAACCCCAGAGCCCATGCTCGTAAGCACTCCCTCAACTAGAGAAAATGAGCTTCTAGCAAAAAATAAGACTGAAAGTGCATGATGGCCCTAGCTGACATTTTCATCTCAGTGCCATAGTCATTCTTTTTTTTAAAATATATATTTTTATTGATTTCAGAGAGGAAGGAAGAGGGAGAGAGAGAGAAACATCAATGATGAGAGAGAAACATCAATGATGAGAGAGAATCATTGATCAACCTCCACTGGGGATGGAGCCCACAACCCGGGCATGTGCCCTTGACTGGAATCAAACCGTAACCTCCTGGTTCCTAGGTCGATGCTCAACCCCTGAGCCATGCGGCCAAGCTCCCTCCCGTCCCCCTCCCCCCGTTTTCTATACTAAATGTTAAACCCAGCCCTGGGGAAAGCGACCCCCCTCCGAGGAGAGAGGAGGTTCTGCTTGCTTTCCAAGCTGCCTACTCAGGGAGCGGTGGAGGAGGCGACAGAAAAGCTCCCTAGAAAACTGCCGATGGGCACCGCAGAACCTCTCAGGGCGGTCGAATGCTGGGGAATCCGTGGGTTTTCTGGGGCCGCATTCCTTCCTCACGGAGCCCTGGCCCAGGCAGCCTGCTCCCCTCTCTGGAGGATGGGTGAGCCCCTGGCTAATGGCATTCTCTTGCCTCTCGATGGCTCTGTTTTGTTATCCTTAGTCACCACGTCAAGCAGCATGTGCTGTGGGGGTGGCAGCTGCCCCGCTGCTCCTGTCCTGGCACCGTGATGACCCTTCTTGTTGTATCAGCGTCAAGAGGATGCTGTCATCCTGTGGCGCCCAGAGCTCTGCCCACCTCCCAGCGCCAGGCGGTCCCTCCCTCCCGTTAACTGTCAAGGCCCCACGCAGGGAGCGAAGGGGGACGAGACCCGCAGACACACGCCTGCCTGCGTCCTGAGGCTGGCGTTTCCGTATGTGGGATTTCTCCTTCGCTGACGACAGTTTCAGATTTTAATGTTATTGGACCTAATTCCTAGCGGATGGTGGATTTTTTTTTTAAAGCCCAATTACATTTAAAGCAGACTTTGCTTTGGGTAAACTATTTTTAGTAAAATGTATAGGATTTAAAAGAGAAAACCCCAACACTAGCAACATCATCGATCTAGATGTGAAAGCAGGTTGTTCACCACAAACCCTTGTGCATATTTTATTGCCATTGAAGAAACGAGCTGGCTTATTAGTCTAATAGAATTTTCATCTTGTATAAATAAGCACGAATCCATGGCAAGGCATCTCAAAAACCTAATTTATACATACTCAAGTGGAAGATTTTAAACTTATTAAAAATGCTAATATGTCTGTAGACAATACTAGTGAATTTGCATAAAATCCTATACAGGGAGTCGCCATATACAGAGGCTAGGACATGGGATGGGGAACAGCTAAGCTCAGAAAACATCTAAGGACTCGGAGCGAGCATCTCCAATTTTAAAGCCAATTTTAAGTCCTGCTGACAACTGCATACCCGTTACCTGCGGTATACAGTCTAGTTAAGGATTCAAGCACCTAATGACATGCTTCGGCAAAGAAAAAAGACAGAAGGTCCTTCGTTAGAGGTTGGCTTTAAGATGGCCAGTTCCATTCGCTGTGATGACCCCCCAATTGGCTCATAATGTAAATGGTCCTACGTTCCTCTCTCTCTTTTTTTCTCTTTTCCACCAAAGAGAATTATGAGTGAGAAAACGCAACCCACTGAGAAGCAAATCCTCACTGTGAACCCAGCGGTTGGAAGTCCTGACTTGATTTATTGCCCGGATGTACTCCCTGCTCCCTGGCAGGGGCATCCTCGCCCCTGCCCAGGACCCCAGGGCCACCTCCTCTGCGATGCTCGCCAGCTCAGCCATCCATTATCCCCCGTGCTCAACAGCTGTCTCCTGCTTGCACTCCATGCCACGCGAGGCGTTCTAAAATCTATCATCATCCTCATCGTCATTATTAAAGATGTCTATTTAGCTTTTTTTTGTGAGGGGGTCTAAGTGTTCCTCTTTCCTCCTCCCAAATTACTGTATCTGACACCACAAAACCAAGAGGCTCGCCATCATAGGCTTAGCCTCTCCATGACTTGGACAGGCAGAGCCAAGCCCTGGCAGCCACAGTCCTGGCAGCTTTTGCTGTGGTGCCAGCCTCACAGAGGATGTGGTTGCTAGGGGCCCCCTGCAGGGTGGGAGTCAAAGCCACATGGTCCCCAGGCTCCTGGTACCTGAGACCCCATCTTGTCCAACTGGAACATGGGCAGCAGTCACTGAATGGGAACTGACAGATTCTTCTTCTTCTTCTCTTTTTTTAATCCTCACCTGAGGATATTTTTCCACTGACTTTTGAGAGAGAGTGGAAAAGAGAGGGAAAGACACAGAGAAATATCAATGTGAGGAGAACACATCGGTGGGCTGCCTCCTGCATGCGCCCTGACCAGAATCGAACCTGGGATCCTTCAGTCTGCAGGCCGACGCTCTATCCACTGAGCCAAACCGGCTGGAGCAGAACTGCTGGGTTCTGAAAAGGAAGATGAATACAGGAATGTTGGTGCCTTAGCTATGCCAGCAGCCGGGATAGCCCACACAGAGTTGCCCAATGGGCCAGCTTACATGGCCAGGATGCAACGTTTTCCACACCAACAGCAAAGTGTCCCTTATAAATAAACGCAATTCTCGTTATCTTGTAGTCGGATCTTTATATTTCATGGAGGTTTTTCAATTTAAAAATATATATATGTTTTATTGATTTTTGGAGAGAGAGGAAGAGAGAGAGATAGAGAGAACCATCTACTGGGGATTGAGCCTGCCACCCAGGCATTGCCATGACGGGGAATCAAACCAGCGACCTCTTGGTTCCTGGGTCAACTCTCAATCCTTGAGGCACACCCAACCGCTGAGCCACACGAGCCTGGCATGCTTTTCAATTTTTTAAATTATTATTTCCACAGTTTACCAAAGGGTGAACAGCTGACTGTTCTAGTTCCCATCTTATTTCTGGCAAAATTAGGAGACGGTGGAGTCAGATACCTTCTGTCAGACACACAGTAAATCAGTGGCAAAATCTAAGTTAGAGCTCAATGTCTTTGTGAGGATTTGCTTTCCTTTTGTCCACTGAGCCACACACACAATTAATATTCAATAGACTAGGAGCCAGGCACTCCCACAGCACACATTCTACCATCTCATAACCTTTCAGGAAATCCTTGAAACCTCCTAGACCGTAGAGTCCTATTTTGAGTCGTTGGGCACCAGCTCTTCCAGGCGAGATGTTTTCTGCATCTTTAATGACCTGCTTGTCGTCTCTTATAACCCAAAGTTATTCTTTTGGTACTTTGGGAGATAATTATTAATTTATATTTACAAAAAAAATAAAAAACAAAAAACAAAACTAGAATGACAACCTATGTGATATGTATGGTTCTGGGGTGGCACACCTCGTGGCTTTGGATGGGAGCTGTCAAACATCGGATCCTCGCCCTGCCTCGTTGGCAAACACACTTCATCGCTGCCTAAAGGTTCAAAGCCACACAGATTGTCGGCGCCAATAAGTTGATTTGGTGAGCGCGGGATGCTAATGAGCCTCTGATCCGTGCAGAGGCCACTGCGCCGCAGCCCGCACCCCTCACCCCGCCAGCTGTCTCGCAAATGCCTGCCATTGGCCACGGGGAGGACCGGGCCGGCCGGGAGCGGGGATGGATCAGTGCAAATCCATCATCTCTCCAAGTGCACCGCTCAGGTGTCGGCCTTCCGCACGACCAGCCAGCCGCACGTGCCAGAGAAGAATAGCGAAGATTTTTGTGGATTTTTTTTTTCTGTGCTGAAAAGATTTGTAGGCTGGTGTCTCCTTTATGGCTCCGGCTTTCAAAGGTGTTGTGTCCCCGTCCAGTCAGCATGGCTCAGTGGCTGAGCATCAACGTAGAAACCAAGAGGTTATGGCTCAATTCCCGGTCAGGACATGAGCCTGGGTTGCGGGCTCGATCCCCACTGGGGAACGTGCCGGAGGCAGCCGATCAATGATTCTCTTTCATCATGAATGATCCCTCTCTCCCTCTCCTTGCCTCTCTGAAATCAATAAAAAAATATAAAAACAAAAATACTAAAATATAATAAAGGGCTGTGTCCAGTGATGTGGGGGTGGAGGAGGGAAACCAGCAGGGCTCAGGGGGTCTAGCAGGCCCCTGGAGACTGCCTGCCAGGGGAGTGATGGTGGCCATGCGATGGCAGCGCCCAACAGCTGGGCCCTGCGGGGAGGCGGGGGAGCAGGGAGGCAGGGGCCACGCGCAGCAGCTGGACAAACGCACGGGGCAGGCGTGTTTGTGGACGCTGCCTCCTCTCCGAGCCTCCTGACTGTAGGAGGCGTCAAAGCTCATGTGCAGGGACAGCACCCAGGGGCCGTCCTGTGCATAACGGCCTCCCAGGGGGGCTGGCCCGGGAGAGACGGTCTCCTGGGGGCCCCACGCGTTCCTCCACGTGTGTTATTTCTGGGCGAGCACGCACGTCGGAGGAGGAAAGGCCCACGGTACTGCTGTATTGAGAAGGCAGGATTACAAACAAGGCTCCGTGGCCATCCGCTTTCTTTCTCTGATGAAGATGCCTCTTTAACACACAACAGATTTTGTTACGCAGCGCCAACAATATCCGGGGATCGAGGACAAGGGCTAACACACCGAACCCCACTGGGCTGGCCTCTCCAGGCCTCCATCTGGGCTCCAGATTACGCCCTTTTTCTTATTACGTCCAGGGTCTGGATGTATTCGAGATGGTAGAATTAATCAGCTTAGGAGAAATTGTTTTATTATCCAAAGACCTTTTATGAGAAAAAAAAAAAGAATCTTAAAAAGACAAGAAAACCACATCTCTAAGGTGTACCAGTAGGAGGGAGGGTTATTATTATTTTGTAAATGGTTGATGTTGAAGTAGACGGACACGACCAGGGAACACACCCCTATGTGGTAAGAAAAAGAGGCCTGGTACGCTGAGGGGAAACCTTGGCAAAAGGCTTTAAAAGGCCATTTTGTGCAAAAGGATGTTCCAGTTTTGTGCGCAGAGTGCTGGAACCCGAGGCAGAGAGAGCAGTGTTGTCTCAGCCTGTCTCCTTTTGAGAGGAGTTGGGCTCCGAAAGCTCACTTAGGCGGCTGCCATGTGGGATTCAGGATGCTCTGTCCCCTGAGGATGCAGGCCTTGCCCTGGTGGGTGGCTCAGTTGGTTGGAATGTTGTCCCTGACGGACAAAGAAAGGTTGCAGGTTCCATTCCTGGTCCCTGGTTGGGGCGTGTACGGGAGGCAATTGATCTGTTTCTCTCTCACTTCTCTCTCTCTCTCTCTCTCTCTCTCTCTCTCTCTCATCAATAAACACATCCTGAGTATTAAAAAGAAAAGAATATAAGAACTTTTAGCCAGGTTCCCACGGCAACCGAAAAAGCTTTCCTTGTCTCCATGGCCTCAGGGCCGCGCACCCCTCCGGCTCCTCCTTGAGTCACTGGTGCTCCATGATGGTTGGGTCAGCTCCCTCCTCGGGACTTCCTGCTGGTCCCCTCTGCCTGCGATGCTGGTCCCCATCTCTGCGTGGCTCGCTGCCTCTTCTCCCCAGGGAGGACTCCGTGCCCACAGGCATCCCACACACCCTGCTCTGAATCACCCTCGCTGGCTTCCCTTCTCTCTGGAGCCCTCTTACCCCCTCAGGTCCCACAGAATCACTTCCCCACTCTGTTCATCGGCCTCTCCCACGGGGAGGTGGGCTCCTGGGCAGGGATCTCTGCTGCGTTTGCTCCCTGCTGCGTCTGGGCACCTAGAGAAGCGCTTGGCCCAGAGTCAGTGCCCAGGAAACCTTGGTGATAAACACCATGATTACCAAGATATTGGTGACTCCTTCGAGGCAGCTCACCCACGTCTATCTCCTCGCCCGGGAAGCGTGGTTTTCAGCTCACCCCACAGCGCTGCGGGGAGGAACAGACACAGCTTTGCTTGGGAAATGATTTGACACGTTACCTCTCTAAGCCACATTTTTTCCATATTTCAAATCAGAGTGTGTATTAACTATTTTATTATTATTATTATTTATTATTATTATTATTATTATTATTATTAAAGCGAAGAAAGGGGAGGGACAGAGAGAGACAGGAACATCAACGATGAGAGAGAATCAGGGATCGGCTGCCTCCTGCACGCCCCACCCTGGGGATGGAGCCCACAACCCGGACCTATGCCCTGACCGGGAATCGAACCGTGACCTCCTGGCTCATAGGTCGATGCTCACCCACTGAGCCACACCGCCGTGTGTGTTAGCTATTCTCTAAGATCATTTAGAGCTCTTAACGTCAGTGATAACGTTGGGGACCAAATCCCAGCCTCTGTCACATTGCCTGGTGCTTGGGCCATGGCTTCTGGTGCCTGGTGGTGGTTGTGCTAAGTGGGCACCTCCGTCCTGAGGCCGAGACCTCTGTGCCTGAAGGCAGCAGAGGCCTGACCCTGTTCTCAGGGCTTCCTCCTTTTAGTCCCTAGGATCTGCCTGAGGATCTGCTCGGCTCAGACACTGAGAACTCCTCTGACCCTGCAGGAATGCGAGCAGAGGAGACCTCGCAGTTCCCACCAGCGACGGGCTTCAGCATCCTCTCATCTACTGCACTGCACTGGTAGGCAGAGGTGTGGCCACGTGGGGTGGGGATGGACTCTCTAGGGACTGGGGGAGGGAGCACCGTGGGGAGGGGTGGAGACCTCTTCTTCTGCTACCACAGCCTTGAGGCAGATGGTCCCCACCAGCCAAGCACAAGGACCCCCTCCCTTGAATCCCCATCTTATTTCTGGCAAAATTAGGAGATAATGGAGTGAAATGCCTTCTGTCAGACACACAGCAAGTCAGTGGCAAAATCTAAGTTAGAGCTCAATGTCTTTGTGAGGGTTTGACTTTCCTTTTGTCCATTGAGCCACACACACACAATTAATATTCAGTAGATGCGCATCCAGGCCCTCCCACAGCACACATTCTACTATCTCATAACCGTTCCGGAAATCCTTGAAACATTCCAGACCGTAGAGTCCTATTATGAGTCGTTGGGCACCAGCTCTTCCAGGCGAGATGTTTTCTACATCTTTAATGACCTGCTTGTCATCTTTTATGACCTGAAGTTATTCTTTTGGTACTTTGGGAAACGATTTTTAATTCATATGTACAAACAAACAAACAAAACAAAACTAGAATTACAACCTATGCGATATGTATGTCTTTGGATGGGAGCTTTCAAACGTCAAATCCTGCCCTGGCCGGTTCGGCTCAGTGGATAGCGCGTTGGCCTGTGGACTCAAGGGTTCTGGGTTGGATTCCAGTCAAGGGCACATGCCCAGGTTGCGGTCTCAATCCCAGCAGGGAGTGTGCAGGAGGCAGCCAATCAATGATTCTCTCTCATCATTGATGTTTCTGATGTTTCTATCTCTCTCTTCCTCTCTGAATTCAATAAAAATATTATTTTTAAAAATGTCAAATCCTAACTTTCCATCAGACAGAGAGCTCTAGGCAAAGAGTTCAGGTTTGCCTAGAGTTACCTGGAGACACCACCCAGCTCACTCTGTACCTTCTGGGTGTCCCTGGTTCCAAGTCTGTCCCATGGCTTCAGACTTCAATTTCTAAGGTTTGCGTTGAATTACTTTCCTTTTTGCGTGTCAAGCAGATCCTGAAATCACCTTTGAAATTTTAGACAAGGGCAGATGTCACCCAAAGCGACTGGCAAGCGTTCCGCGCACCATTTGTTGCATGTGGTCCTTGTTTTCCCTTTTGCTCCCCCCCCCCTCTTTCTCTTAAAAAAAAAATCACCATCGCACTCTAAAACCAATTAAAACAAACTTTTCAAAGGCTCTGATTTCCTGGCGGAGATATTGCAACCTCTGACTTCCTCTGATGCGCGAGATGAGGCTCTCTGATTAACTGGGGGTGAGATGTTTATCCAATCTGTTCATTTTATACCTTCTGCGTGCCGCGTCTTCATTTCCATGCCACGTCAGGGGCACCCACTCTCTGAAATTAATAAATACAATACATACCATCGATGTGTGAAATTTAAGGGGGGGAAAAAACACACAACACAAAACGCATCTCCGTCGTTTGACATACAGAAATGTACGCGCACACGTTTGAAATCTACTGTCAAATCATTTCACATCTGTACCTAAAGCAAACAGACATCATGCTAACAGCTTGCTAGCATTCAGAAGTGCCACCCGCTAATCAGCCCACCTGTGGCATCCCAGTCCATCTTGCGAGCTGCAGAGCCGGCTGCCAAGAAGCTTGACAAGAAAATGTATATTGAATTATTGAATAAGATCGGGGAGGGGGGGCGGGGGGTATCGTACAGCGAGGGGTGCAGAGACCACGCCACGTGTGGCCAATGGCACGCTGTACCTTTCCATTCCCAAGTCTGCCTGGAGGTGACCTCGCCCCGTCCCCACTTGCCATGAGTGACGAAGCTTCTGCCAGTCTCTGGATGCAAAAACCACGGGCGAGGTTTGTCTTGTTTGGTTGTGTGTGGCTGGCACGCGCTAACAAAAACACCAAGGAGAAGAAGGAAAGCAGAGGGCAGATTTTGAACTGAGTTGAATGGAAACAATCCCGTTTTTACTATACAATTCTCTTCTTCCTCTCAGAGTAAAACAAAGGCTCTGTCCTGTCGTGAGGACGATCACCAACTCTAAGAAAATGATCTTTTGAGCTTTCTTAGCAAGAAAAAAAAAGGGGGGGGGTCAAATAAAAAGGAAAAGTGAAATAAAACTATTAAGATTCCAGAAAAAATGGGGCAAATGATGCCACGCCTGGACACTCCTGAAATAGGGGGTAAACGTGACATTGCAGACAAGATTACATTTCCCCCGATTATTAATTTCTATCGACTGTACACGGATGTGCCCGCAGAAGTATCTTCTCCGGGGGTCTGTGCGTAAGAAATGCGATTTTAGCATCTGTTCTTTCAAGGCTATGCGCTCGGGGGAGGCGGTGTGTGTTGCCATAAATCTAGGTCATTAATTTGTATCTGTTCTTTGTTTATTTAAGAAACAGGACAAAAGGGCAGCTGCTGAAACATTTGGCGGTGCCGAGGGGTAGTGCACACGACCAGCTTGAGTTTGTATCCACAGCTACAGGACAGGAGTTTATGGAAGCACTTTGCCAAGCCATGTGGTGTTCAGACTTCCCTTTGCATCAATACCCTTTTAATTACCTGATCCCGGGGGGGGGGGGGGTGGGGGAGCAGGGAATTAAAGAAAAGTGTCAGTGCAAATGCCTAGGAACCTGCCGAGAATCAGATTTAAAAAGAAAAAAAAAAAGGAAGCATCCTAACATGATGTCTGGCGATTATTCTGTGGAATATCAGTATAATCCAGCCACTGGCAAAGTTAACAGGGTGACCTATATAGTTGGATATGTATAAGCTGACACGCAATAATCTCCAGGAAATTGATTTGTTAACATCATTTAATGCCCTAAGATGGGCCATTAAGGGCAGAAGCATCCGAAAGACGTTCTTGTTTCTGGGAAGCGGTGCACAGGTTTTATTTATTATCAAACACCTCGAGGAGCTAGTAAATCAGGTGTTTAAAAAGGTCATCAGCTGCTTGTTGATACGGAAGCTTTCTCGCTTTAATTCGAACGGATCGCAAAATACAGCCGTGTTTCTAAGGCCGATCCAGTCTAAGCTACTTCAGATGAACAAATGGAGGCACAACAGGTCCTGAATTTGGAAATAATGGTGGTGGTGGTGATAATGTGACAAGAACCGGTAGGACTTCGTAAAAGGCTGTCTTCGAAAATTAGGAGCTTTCTATGCATAGCTACTTATTGGAAATCAGAGAAAGAAAAGTAAAATTTGTCACAACCGAATTTAATTCCCAAAGAAAATGTTTCGCCCGGAATCATCTGTCTTTTGCACGTAATGTAATGCCACCTTTGCATCTTTCTAGAAATGCCTCGCTGGGAGAGGGTGTGGTTACTTGTCAAGGTCAAGTTTGCTTATCTTGAGCAAACCTGTTGGATGAGACAGAAATGACTCAGGGGCCCCACGAGCCACCTGTGGTGCTGATGAGCTTGGTGAGGGTGTAATAGAAATTTATTTTCTGGGTAGAAATGTAATTTCTCTTTGTGTGTGTGTGGAAGGTTTTTGCATGTGAGTAGAAACAGTCTTGTTTTTTCAGATGCACTCCTGTGAGGGTGTCAGAACTGGGAATTTGGTCCAAACCAGGGACTGCTCTTTCACATTCTGGGAGCCTGGGGACACTTGGACACTTGTTTGTGGGGCTCTCCTCCCAGCATCCCAGCAGCAGGCAGCCACTGGAGAGGGCCCAGGACCCAAGACCCTAGACCCTTAGGAGGACTCTCAATGGAGACGTGTCCTCCATCTCATCGGGCGCTGTCTTTGCGTTCATCGTGAGGGTAACAGGCAGATCCCAGACTCTCACTCTCAGAATGAATGTGAACTTGGTCCAAAGAGAATGTGCTCTTTCCTACTATGACATTGATTGGGATCAAGTGGCACAGAAAAAAATTAAGTGTCAACCCACACAGTCCCTAGGAATTGCTAAGAAGATGCCTCTGTTGACATCAGTGAAGAAAGACAGGAAAACAAAATCAACAACATATAAGATCTCACAAGAGTTTATATGCTCTGAGCCTGTGTTTAGAGGAGAAAGCATGTGAAGGGTGCATCCCACATGTGTGTACACCAGGAATACTACCTTACGTCATTAACAAACCATTGGCTGGCTACCAACTCACATCTATCTATACGGCACCTGTTATATAGAAGAGACAGGACAAGAAGAAGCAGGGCGTCCTTATATCTAACTAGGGGCCCGGTGCATGAAGATTCAGGCACTGGGAGGGGGTTGAGAGGTGGAGGGGAGGGGCCCTCAGCCTGACCTGCACCCTCTCCAGTCTGGGAGCCCTCAGGGGAGCCCTCTCCAATCCAGGAGTTTCTGCTTGTCTTTGCAATTGTATGAGACCCCCAACCCAGTATGGTTTATTGCTCACAGAATAATAGAGGCATTTTCTTTTTCTTTGTTCCATTGGTAGAGATTTCCTGGAAGTTTTAGGATATCTTCCCTTTAATTTTTCCTAGACTCTCTGATTTTATCACCTTTGCTTTCCCTCCATCCCCAACTGCAACAGTAACTTGCTCCAGGCTCACTTTACTCTAGTGTCTATGAGAACTACGATTCCCAGCATTCCTGGTGCTCCCTAAGCTCTGGGCTTCCTCTTCTGGTCCTGGGGCTGCCACCAAACTATTCCCAGAATTCCTGGTACTCCCCACGCTCTGGGTCCCCCCAAGCTGCTGGCTCTCTCACTCTGCTCTGTGTATGCCAATTACCCACCATCTCTGTCAGGTTAATTTGCATACTCACTTTTCATTGGCGGTTGGGCATGGCTTGAGCACAGCGGAGGGATTCTAATTTGCATGTTTCTCTTTTATTATGTAGGACTAGGGGACCAGTGCACAAAAATTTGTGCACTGGAGGGAGGGGTGTTCCCCCAGGCCGCCCTGTGCCCTCTCACAGTCTGGGATCCCTCTAGGGATGTCCACCTGCTGGGGTGCCTGGCCAGCCTGGGTGAGGGGCTGATGGCTGGCCAAACCCCCCAGTGGGGACCCTCGCCCCATGGGGATGTGGCCAGCCTGGGTGAGGGGCTGAGGGCCGTTTTCAGGCTTCCCACAGTCCCTTCAGGGTTTGGGTCCCTACTGGGGTGCCTGGCCAGCCTGGACCATTGTTTATACTTGAAATATTAAAACATTTTTGAAGTCTCATCTGGAACCTTTCTGTGTCTCAAGCAGAATCCCTAGACTCCATCTGTAAGCTCAGATGAATTTAAAGCTTTTTGGTAAAAATGTAGTCAAATATTATTAAACAAAGGAGGGAGGGAACCCTCAGAATTTATGTCTGAAGGAAACTGGTCCCTGACTCACCACTGAGCAGAGCACAAAACACTTTGTGCTTGTCCTGTCAGGCCATTGTGTTCAGGTCTCTTCATCCCCATGTTCTTCCTTTTGTCTGACCCCATGCGGATGCCTTTATATTCTCCCACACTGTCCCTTCCCCAAGGGTTTAATGGATGAAACACACACACACACACACACACACACACACACACACAGTAAGATGGATTCCCAACCCCCTAGGAGAACCCAAAGGCATCTATGCAGTTCTTTGCTGGGCTGTGGATGGGTATAAAGGAAATGTCTTCTATAAATACAGGAAGATAATATTGATGTGCGTCAGCGGAGTTCTGGGTCTGCTACCTATAGCTCTTCCCCTCTCTAGTCTTGCTCGCTTTTCAGGTCTATTCCATCTCTTGGCTGCTGAGTTCCTCCGTTCCCCTCTGTCTCTTCCTCCCGACCCCAGTTCAGAGCTCTCCATCTGATCACGCTCCCCGGGGTGGGGGTAGCCTTTGGGGTGCAGCCTAGGTGCTAAGTGAGCGATTATTCATTGTGATCTGCACGCACGAAAGCCCTCCTCTCCTTATAGAGACTCCACTCCCTAGAGAACAGGTTGGCAGCACTTCCTCAAAGTGGGATTAAAAATGCATCGCACTTTAAAAAAAACCCCACACGGCATCTCTCAGGGGACTTTTGATGCAGGTTCCAATTCTGTGAAGAGGAGATGCATGTTGTAGGAGGGAAATCATGAACTGGGACTCAGGAGAGCGTCCTTCCAAGCTGGCTCCACTGATGACCAACTGGGGGATCTTGTACAGCTCATCTGCTTCTCTGAGGGCCTGAGGGCCCTGGAGTAAAACAAGAAAGTAGGGCCAGGGGACATCCAAGGTCCTTCCAGTTTGCACACTCCGAGTGTAGGAAATGGGATTCCCAGACACTAAAAGGAGGC
The DNA here is from genome assembly GCA_004026665.1 of Murina feae. Lineage (NCBI taxonomy): Eukaryota > Metazoa > Chordata > Mammalia > Chiroptera > Vespertilionidae > Murina > Murina feae. The sequence goes on from PVJC01020126.1 coordinate 28,339, forward strand.
TTTCGTCAAAACTAGGATTTGATGCCTCATGAGAACGTGTAACTCAGGCTTCTACCCTTCTGGTATTTTACCTTCAAATCACAGGAATATTTCCCCCTTTGCCAAGGCTTCTCTAGAAAGAACATCTAATTATCATTTATGCCTGGCTGGCATGGCTCAGCGGTTGAACATCAACCTACAAACCGGAAGGTCACGGTTTGATTCCCAGCCAGGGCATATGCCCAGGTTGTGGGCTCCATCCCCAGTAGGGGGTGTGTAGGAGGCTGCCCATCCACGATTCTCTCTCATTATAAATGTTTCTTTCTCTCTTTCCCTCTCCTTTCCTCTCTGAAATCAATAATAAAAAATATGTTTAAATAGCAATAATAATGATCATTTAAAGTATACATTCTTCTTCTTGGGGGGGCAAAACCTGTAGAGCGAGATGCAACAGATTTTTTTAAATGATCCCCTTATAATTGTATCTACTTTTTTTTTGGTGAATACTGCAAAGTAGAAGTCTTATTCTGAGAAATCACTTTAAAAAGAAAAAGATTTGTTATTTTGTTTATTTGCTACAGTAAGATCAACCCATAATTATGTCTATCTATGTATCTACCTACCTATGTGCATAACATATAATTTAAAAAATAAAATTAGAGGACAGCAAGATGGCGGCATAAGGTAAACACCATAAATGCAGCCGTGAAAAACCATTTCAGAAAAACCACGAAAAGAACACACGGACACCACTCGCACCCACAGGAAGGCTGGCTGAGTGAAAATCCTACAACTAGAAAAGAGTCTGAGACTCAGAGGAGCGGCGGAAGCAAAGTACAGAGGTATGGAGGCGCGCGCACGGGGCTCGGGGAAAGGGCTGGTGCCGAAGGTCGCGGTTCTTTTCCAAAATGGAGAGAGCCACAAGTTCCCAGTGGCTCTGAACTCCAGTTCCAGGCGAGTTTCTGAGGACCCAGACACCCGGAGAAGGGGGACTGACTGGCACCAGGAGGAAATCCAAAGCGGGTTTCTCTCAGCGTTGCTTGCAGCAATTACCGTGGGACACAGAGACCTGGTGTCTCTCAGCGCAGGGCTGAGAAGCGCCATAGCTATTTGCTCTGCCCTGCCCTGCAAACTCCCCGAGGCCCCGCCCCTCCCAAGCTGC
>PVJC01020127.1:0-23647 GCA_004026665.1 Murina feae
TTTCCCTTGCATCCTGGATCCTATCCTCCCTAAAATACTCAAAGGGCTCTGTCCTGCAATTTTACTCCTTTCTCTTTCCTGTTTTTATCATTTCATTCTCCTATCCAAATCTGGTCATTCCCCATCTTCACTTCAGTCAGTGCCAAACCTAAGGATTATTCTTGATTTGCTTCTTTATTTCACATCATCATCCCCCAAAATATTATGTAATTACTTGTTTATTTTCTTCTTTGTAGCCTATAAATCCCATTAGGTCAGAAGCTATTCCTAGCTTACTCACCACTACCACTACATGGAAGTGGTAGCAAATAATTAGTTTCACAATGAACAAATGAATGATAGCCTTTCATCTCTGAATAATTTTGTTTTTGCAAGGTTCAGTTTAACATGATCCTTATTATATAATTGTTTGAGAGGTATTCATTTTCATGCTAAAAATTTATTTAGCATATATACATCTAATCTGGCATTTGATCATACAATGGTATGTGTTGTTATTTATATGTTCACATATAAATGAGTACATATACATACAGATGGCTTTTTTATCATCCCAATTAAAGAGTAAAGTCTTTTGAGTACAAAGACTATATCTACTCCCCATATCTCTTAGTTTCTTATATCATGTTCAGAACTTTAAAACTAAAGGAAGACAGTGCTTCTAAAGCATTAAAGGCTTCTTGCAATTTATTTCTGGTCCCAGAGTTAGAAACACTCTAATATTATCTGAAATAGCTTTCCATTTACTCTGTCTTGGGGCAAAGCTTATGCACCTGGAGGCCATAAAAAGCACTAAAGATGGCAATACTACAAAGATTATTCTGATAAGAAAAGAAGATTAAGTGAAGTGCAATATTAAATAACAGTATTTGCATGATTCATTAGTATTTCAAGGATATCAAATTCTACTATTTAAAATATTATGGATTTAACACTGGCGATTATAGAAAATAACAACTGGAACTTGTTCTGAGGGGAGAAAAAAGTCTGTTTTGGATAGCTAATATTGACCTACTGAGGGCATCTTTCCAACCAATCTCCAAGTGAGTGGGCTGTGGAGGAAGGGAGGTCTGATAACCTAAGGTGAAACATCAAGAAAGGGAGGAATGGTTTGGGAGGATGGAGGCTCACTCATGCAGGGAGAGGGGTCACCACTGTCTATGTCTGTGTATATGTGTCAAGCAGCTAACTCCTCTGGATATTATCAAGGAAGACCTAACTAAGTAAAGTTGGATGCCAGTACAGATTAAGTACATCAGCAGAAGAAAGCAAAGCATGTGCAAACTCTACTTTCTCTAACACACAAATGTTTGCATCTGTTGTCACCTTATATTGCCAAGAAGCAGTCATAAAAATCTTCTCTCTATACTCCCCATTTAAGTTATTATGATTTGTTTGATGTCATGTCCCAGAGAAGACACCTATAAAGCTGTGAAAAATAATATCACAGCTTCCCATTTAGCAATAGAGACAAGCATCACAGAAGTATGCCTGTTCCTCCTATAGCATTGGTAATTCTTAGAAGGTGGTGCCCTAAAATATAGTGTCAATGGATCTACTAGCTTGATCCAGTCCTCAAAACTCCTTACATTTTTTATTTGGGGAAAAGTATATTTTGTGTGTCCTCTCATAACATTTCCAAATCCATATAACTTTCTCATATACCTTTTAAATATCAATCTGTTTTTTCTTATCTGCATTCTTTTGCGGAAAAAAAATGCTGAACAAATTCATTGATTCCCAATCAATTTTGACTCTACTTCACATGATCATAAGAGTGACCTTCTAAAATGCTATTGACCTAGCCTAGCCCCTCTCTGCTTAAAGGCTTTTATGAGTCCCTGTGACCCAGAGAGGAAAATTCCCCAGCTTCTAGCCTGCCACTCTAGGACATCACATGACGTCATTCCAGTCTATCTGCTCAGCGTCATCTCCAACCACTCTTCCATGAATATCGTATTCTCTAGTTAGATTAGCCCAGTTGTAGATTCTTGGCTTCAGCCTATTCTGTGTGTCCCATAACTTCCTGAATGCCATTGCCTTGGTGACGTATGAAACTTTCTCCAGAAGCTTCAGGCAGTTAGATTTTCCAAACAGAATCCCAGAGATAGCACTTATCACATTGATGAGTGATTCTGTTTTTGAATTACCTGTGTCAATTGATGGCTGTTGGTGCCAGTTAATGCCAACAGTAATACCCTATTTGGGATGTGGTGACAGAGACTACTCAGAGCAAACTTTACTCATTGGCAAAAAGTGAATCTAAAGCAAAATCCTATGTTGCCAGTTCTCTCTGAAATGTATATAATGAGAATTATTGATTCTTATCTGTAGAAATTCCTTTGCCTACTGATCAATTTCTCTTTCTTTAGAGCATAAAGCACACAGCTAATTTTCAAAGCAAATCTGTGTGGTGACTACCCTTGGATGGAATAAAATAGGCTCCATTTTGTAAACTACTGGATTAGAGATTATAGAAAAAGCAATTTCCAATGCTAAGAGTTTGTTTCTTTAAAAGACATATTCTGCACTATTTTATTGGAATTGTAAGAATATTAAGAGGCCCAATGCCTCAAATTTAAAAAAACAAAACAAAACAAAACAAAAACACTATTCAAGCAGATGAGCAAGTACCCACTTTGTATTGGACAACATTGTATCAAAGGATGTGGGCCAGATGGATAGCCATAATTAGGCATCCTATACTTTCTCTCTTGGTCTAGATCTCAAGACAAGCCAACCCAGGGAGAATTTGTGTCTTCTGGTTTGATGCACTTACTGTCCCACACACTGGTGTGTTTACTCATTCATTTATCCAATAAATATTGACTGAGCACCTACTGTGAGTCAGATTCTTAATTCCACAATCACTGTAGTAAACCAAACAAAATAAGTCTACCTAAAGTTTCTCACTACTAGGAAATAAAATCTAATAAGACTACATCTATCCTTCAGCCAGCCAGATCTGAAAATGGGAAAGAGAATGGACTCTTCTCTAAGTCTAATCTATCATTGATCCATTCCTCTTTCTCCATCAGAGGCATAAATGAGAGGATATGGAAGAAAAAGCTGATATGTGTCTCTCATGACAGCCTCTCCTGGAGAGTATAAGTTCCTACAACAAGGAAAAAACTAATATGATCAGCTTATGGATTAGATTGTCCTATTGGCAGCTGGAGGATAAAGAAAAGAGAAACATGTTAGTCTCAATGGCTGTTGTAAAAGATCCTCTTAAAAATCTTTGGGCAAGTTGTCTTAATTATAGATGCACAATAACTATAGCATAAAGTAACTTAATGTAGAACTTAGTGTCATTAATAAAGGTTAATGAAAATAGCATTTGTCCCCAAATTTCTCTTGCATGATCACCTCTCTGATGGGCTAGATGCTTTTTCTAGAATTGTTTGAGAATGTGAGTATATTATTACAGTAACAGGCCACAGCTTTACATTGCAATCACTAGAAAATATGATAGAAATCATAAACAGAATTTACAGTGAAATTATTAGCAATGCTCCTTTTCTTCCCTACTTTATGCTTTTCCATTGAAAACTAGAATAAGTGCCAGGGACCTCGCAATTTTACTTAGTCACAATAAATGCCCCTGCTCTTTCTATGGCTTGTACATCTTAAATTACGACAGCATTTTGTAATATCTTTCTAAATCAGTGACACAGTTTACTCTCCTATCTCTAAACATTGCAGGGAAAACATTTGTATAATAGAAAAATAGTGGAATGCTGCGTTTTGCTTTATCTCTTTTCAACGTGTTTTGCTACCTGTGCCACAACAAACTTTTAAGAAAGGGCATGAAGGCCTAGTTACCATTTTACAGACGAGGAAGCTGAGGCATACAAAAGTTCAATGTCTTTCCTAATTCCACATGGGTAATTAGGATAAAACAGGACAGAATTCCAGCTTTGTGGACTCTTAGCCCTGGGTACTCCCTTCTATAACATGCTGGCTTCACAACCATGGTCATTAGTCTGTGGCTGGGATGGTGATGGTGGCATGTCAGTGGAGCAGAGCAACAAAGTGGGACACAGTTGGGAAAACTTAAAAAGCCTGCCCTCAGCTGGGCCATAAGTAAAGATTAATACAATGGTGTCATTACAGCTCTTTGCCTTCCTCCCCAAACCAAAACACAGTCCGGGAGAATCAAAAAGTCACCACTGGGGGCTGGCTGAGGTCTGAAGAAACAGCCAAGGTCAGGATGGAAAAGTGGAACAGAGAGGAAACCATCGAGCCCAATGCAAAGCTCACAACCGTTCAGTGAATCCCCCATGACACAATGCCTATCTCCACCTGCCAATCAAACGGAAGGGATCATCCTCAGTTAGAGTTTAAATCAAGGCAGCACACTGCTTCTTGGGCTAAAGACCTAAAGATGGAATGCAATTTCTTCCTAAATCAATTCTTTCCCAACTAAAATACTTAAAATAAGACTACATTACCTATCCAAGCTAAATTTAAAAAATTCCTGCTGCAAATAAATATAATATTCCAATGTCCCATTGCACTTTGCACCCCTGCCGAGTACTATGCCTTTAATTTCATAATATATGCAGTTTTAAATTCAACATTTATTTTTAACACCTTTATTTTAATGAAACATGAAATATAAAATGAAACTCCAGTCTGCCTTGTATGAGCACGAAGAAAAATCCTAATTACCTGTTTCAAAAGTGTGAAGCGCTTTCTAATTTTCCACCAGCCGGTTTCCTTAGACAGCACTCAGTATTATAACTATTTATGCCAATTGTGCTATTTCATGCATAAAATTACCGCATTATTGTTGGAATAGATGCCAGAGAGATATCTAAGCAGGGTGCAATCACTTCACTTTCTATCAAATTGGGCTCCTGAAAGGTATCATAAATTTTATTAGAAGGCAAGGGGCTAATGGCAGCCAATCAGTGTTAATGCTGATAAAATTGCTGTATTTTACATTATAAAAACCAGATGACATTTTTGTCAGAGGGCCACCTTTTGTTTTATTAAGAATGCCTCATGAAAAGTATATTGTAATCACATAAGATACTTAGGAAAGCTGCCTGCTGTCCCCCGGATTGGGGGTGACAACTCTCTCGGGGTGCCCTGGCAGCAGTTGGCGAGGCAGCCTTTGCTCTCTGCTGCCTGATTAATGGCAGTGTAAAATGAAGCAATGCAGAATGCATCAGCCACACTATGGGCACCGTAATTCAACTGCATGCAGCTTTATTCTCTCAGGGTCCACTCTTTGGGAAACAAATATTAATGCTCCACTGTTCCCAGGTCCTTTATTGTGTTATAAAAAAATTGTTTTCGATTAACCTGCCAATTGAAGCTAGAGAGCTGGATGGTTTTTAAGACTCCCTTGCTTCCTCCTGAGGCACCATAGTAAAGTGTGGCAGATTCTGATGATACTGGAAAAGAAGAAAAGTTTGGTACAGAGTTCCAGCCCCTTGGAACAGGGCTGATTTGTGTTTTACCAAAAGTAACAACAATGTCCATTAACTGAAGGCTAAAAATCTGTGACCTTGGGCAAACCATTTAGCAATTCCAAGGTCTTTGTGTCCTTATCTTTAAAATGATGGTATACTAGTAAGGTATGATAGTTTTTACTGTACCTTCCAGATCTTAGAGTCCAATATTCCCATTCTACTACAAATACACTCATAAGTATTCTCTCTCTCTCTCTCTCTCTCTCTCTCTCTCTCTCTCTCTCTCTCTCTCTCACCCCTGGAAAAGTTAACTTCCCTTTTTACTTTCATCTGCCAGCCACTTGGCACCTGGACTGGTATCTGAGAGAACACATTGTCAGAACTGAGGAAGCTGGTCTTTTCTGCTTCTCTGTTCCAGGAGGGAAACTGGGATGACATTTTCTTCAACATCTAGAAATAGTACAAATAAATCAAATACTCATTCAAATTATTTCTTGGATATCCAGAAACTTAGCCCATTCTGGATGCCTACAACACGAATTTTATCTCATTAATTTCTAACAACTAGATAAAAAATTAAGTGCATTTTAACTCTTGATTATAATAAGACTTGAATTGTCCAGTCATAGATCAAATTCTTCAAGGAAAGGGACCCATTTTTTACTTCTTCTGGATACTCTTACTGTTCACCACTAAGCGGTCACTCAGCTGATCCTCTGGGACTCACTAGTTCATGGTAAGTGGTTGCTAGAACCTGGGGAAACCATTGGTTGACTTACATTATGGAGCATACCATGCAAACTGTGTTTGCTAAAGGCAGTGCCTTCTTTAAAAGGAGAGAATTAACATTAGCTACTAAGCAGACATGTGTTTGTAACATGCCTCCAATTTCTATTCCCATTTGACTATCACTATAAATCCAGTTTGAAAATAACTTGCATTTTTTTTGCTTCTCTTTAATCTAACTTTTATATTTCCCCCTAGAAACACTGAAGGCTGCTTTGTTTCATGTGTCTTATCTTATTTGCTAGAGCTAATAATTATAACGCTGGTGCAAGTATTCCTAGAAGATTGAGTGTGCGCATTAACAAAAAGCACACATCTGTGTGGCTGAACAATATAAATGTTTATATAAACCAAAGCACACTGATATACAGTAACAGATTACCAATATTCTGTGACTAGTGACTGTAACATTGGACTAACCACAGTGCTGCCTTCATGTGGTTGTAGCAGGGTATGTGTCTCTCAGGGTACAGTCAAGAGAGCAGATGGGGGCTCAACAGTCTGTGCATCAGATATAAGGAGGCAGCTATCACAAGGAAGGTACAGCCTTCTACATTCGGGAAGGCACTTCCCTGACAGAGGGAAGGCATGTTTTTCTAAGTCATACAAAGAGGCCATAAGTCTACAAGGCACCACAACAAAGCAAGTGATTTTAAAAATCCACTAAGAGCCCCCGGCATTCTGAATCTCAAATGATCTCTAATTCAGTTAGTTTCTATAAACAATAGCAGCTGTAACCTGACAAATTTTATATTTCCTAAAGGAAAGTTCTCCAGACCTTGGACCCCATTGCCATCAAGTCATATAAAGCTAGGTCTCAATCCACAAGTAAGACAACGTTTACTTGGCCTGACCTGAGGTGGGGATCAGGATCGAAATAGACCCGCGCGGAAATGCTCTAAGACCATGAGTCAGGAGAACAAGAGAGAGCTGGGAATGCACCCTCCAACCTGCATGTTCAGGGGAGACACACAGCATTCTTATCACATACACATAGCTGTCCCATTCTCAGAAGATATCTTAAGGTCCTGGATCCCTATGTCTTTTTGCATTAGGATTCCCTTGATTATCCCCACATTCACTGTCACCTTTACACCCAGGCACAGAGCAGTGTAAGATCAGTGGGTGAATGATTCCAAAATGCATTAACTACAGCTGAAAAATTGCACCATTCAACCAGAATAAAAATATAATTCAAGATAATGAATCTTTAACTATGGGTACGATAGGAAAATTGCCTCTTCCAGAAGGCCCTACAGTCAGTCACTTAATACTCTAGTTACTCTTTTTTGTTAAATATATTTTATTGATTTTTTACAGAGAGGAAGAGAGAGGAATAGAGAGTTAGAAACATCAATGAGAGAGAAACATCGGTCAGCTGCCTCCTGCACACGCCACACCGGGGATGTGCCCACAACCAAGGTACATGCCTCTGACCGCAATTGAACCTGGGACCCTTCAGTCCACAGGCCGACGCTCTATCCACTGAGCCAAACCGGTCAGGGCAAACTAGTTACTCTTTAGAGGAGTTCAAAAGGCTTCACGCATGTAACAAAGCTGGACATTGTGACTGGTACTGTTTCTATGTTGTCCATCCATATAAATAAAGTAAAACATGCTAATACCCATTTGACCATACAACTGACACGTGCTCACGATCCTTATTTCATATATGAATCACATTCCATTTCTAAGCCCAGCCACCCACCATCTTTCATTTCTCTAAAATTGACTATCCCTCTCAATCCTAGGCTACCTTCTACCATCCACCCTCCTCTCCGTAATTTAACCTTTGCTTTTAAGTACATGGAAAAGAACCTGAAATCAAACAGATGCTTCACCATGCCCTGTAATCAACATAATCTAGACCCTCAAGGAGTGTAAAATATTGAACTCCTTGAGGATCTAGGGAAATTGAAATTAAACCCAGGGCAAATATAAATACTAAAAATTCAACAAATATTGGAGAGGAAAAAATTGTCACTAACTGAAGGCTGATATATGACTAACAGCATATAAGTGGATCTGAAAGTAACTGACCTAGGAGATCAAAGGAGGGTCAGGGTGTTAGACAGGAAAAGGGTCTCCAGATCTGGGCCATTCTTAACTAAACGCTATTCTTGCTAAATGTTAAAATGTAGTACAGTATTTTGCAGACCAGCTGTAAGCAGGATGAGCTTGACAGTAACCCACGTTAATAAGTATAGCCAAATGCAAAGAAGAAATCAACAGTAATTGACCAAATAGTGCTTATAAACAATAGCTAAAGCTCCCTTCTCCTTTAGTTGCTGCAGTAAATAAAACTAGCTTGCAAGGATCATGTCTCCTCTCCTCTTGAATAGAGCACCCAAGCCATTAACCCCTTGATTACAAGGGCCGCAGACCAGATGAAATGACATGGTTAATTTGAACACACTAGAAAAGAGCATCGAGGTGCTTTGTTTCCATTTTTGGTGGTAGTTATTGTTGGTACTGTTTTAAATTTTTAGATTTAGCGGGTTGGTGGTAAACATTCTGGTTCACCTGGAGGGGAAGATTAATAGAAGAGAAGAATAAAGTGTGTAACAGAAGACATGATGGAAGTCCGGAAGTTTTATTTACTTCTTTAAACAAAAGGGGATTCAAGGAAAGTTTTAGCAAATGAATCATGTGATGAAAGTGGGTTTACAGAATCAAACCTGGAGACCTGGACAGATTATGTGTATGAGGATCATGACACTGGGCATATTTATGTAGCCTGCAGCTAGTATATCTATAGAATTATGTGGTCTCCCAAAACCTCCGTGGTAACAATAACATAACATGTGAATCCTCAAAGGGCTAAATCTATCATGATTCCATCCACATGCTGATTACATACAACCTTGGTAAGATACCCATGCCCAATATATCTTAAAATCCTGATTGGTTTATAACCTTGCAATCTAGTTGTACCCATTTACTATTTTTTATATAAAATCAAACATCTTGAGTTGTCTCTGACGTTGGATCTAAAGAGTTGAAAGAACAGTAGTTTAGATCACAGGAGCCTTTTGCACAGGGGTTATACTGCAAGAGATGAGCAAAGCAATAAAAGGGTTTGACTGTCCTATTCCTACTCTATGAAATTCAGTTAAAATATAATGCCAGAATTTTTTAATAAAGGTATAGAAGTATGTGGCTCCTGTCCTTGAAGATTCTAGTGCCAGATGAGCCTTTACAATTCAGACCTTCGGAAGGAGGGGGAGAGATATGGGAAAAAAAGAACTAATAAATCTCTAAAATTTGACAAGTGACAGATCTTTGCCTGGTTAACTGACTATGCAAAGATTTTAGTAGATTCTTCTGTCATTCCCAATTCTTCATACTCATAAGAATTTTATGATATTTAAATGACACAAAGGAGGGCAATCCTATATTTGCCTTGCAGAACAATTCAAGATGTCCAGGCACAGCGTACTGTGCAGTCCTGTGTCTACCACTCTGCAAATGCAAAGTGGTAAATCAACTCCAAATCAGGAAAGCAAAAAACACAAAATTTTCCATTGTTTTAGAAAACAGTAACATTGCTAAAATACTGATGCATATACTTAGAGCTGTTTTCAGTTAATGCATCTAAAGGGCATCAGACAATGAATTCCTGTGACTGCTTGGCCCCTCTTTCTACCTTCCTTCTTCTATCTCCATCCTTTGTATTTCTATATGTTATTTTTGTCTCCTTCTCCCTTTTCTGTGTCTTCATATTGGGTTCTCGTTTTTATTCATGCCCCTCTCCATATGCCCACCCAATAAGCACTTCTTCAGGAGCTTTTCTTATCCTGGAAAAGGAAAATGAATGTCTTTGCTTAACCACTTAGCTGTATTTCCTTTCAATATACTTTTAGAAAACTCCAAGTAAAAACAAGACATTCAAACCAAATTGGAGGGGAAAGTTGTAATACAGTTGCTATAAAGTGGCACAGATTAAAGAGAAAATATGTAGTCAAGTTAGGGAAATTATTTTAAAGAACTATTATCAGCATAGAGAAAGGGCAAAGAAACTGGTTTTTAATAAGCTGGCACAGTTTTGATGAATGACTGAAATAAATGCTTCTAAAAAAGTCAATTAGCTCACAGGTCGAAGTGCCCAGTATGGAATCAGAGAGGCCAGGCTGGAACTCTTCCTTTGCTCTTTCTGGCTAAGTGTCCTCAATAAAGCTCTTTATTAATTTATCCTCTCTAAGATGGTTTACTCATCAACAGCAACATAAACAGTATGGTATTTAAACAAGGTGCTTAGTACAGTCTTCAGTACTAAGTACATGCTCAAAAATTTAGTCAAAATAGTCACAAGGACATAAAGTACAGTATAGAGGAAATAGCCAGTAACATTGTAGTAACCATGCATGACACCAGATGGGCACTAGACTTATCAGAGGCATCATTTAGTTAATTATATAAATGTCTAACTACTAACTATGCTGTACACATGAAACTAATCTATACTAATAAAAGCCTATGTGGTTCTCACACCTTCATGCCGTGACACCCCCAGGCCACAACGGATAATCACCAGGGGGCTGCATGTGCAGCTGGTGCGCGCTGGTGGGCTTGACATGGCGTGCACGTGCACAGCGCAGAGGCGGGGACGTGGTTCCAGCCTACCTCTTTTTTTAAAAATGTATATTTTATTGATTTCTTACAGAGAGGAAGGGAGAGGGATAGAGAGCTAGAAACATCAATGAGGGAGAAACATTGATGTGCCCACAACCAAGGTACATGCCCTTGACCAGAATAGAACCTGGGACCTTTCAGTCCACAGGCCTACACACTATCCACTGACCCAAACCGGTTAGGGCCCAGCTTACCTCTTTGGGGAAATCCATCAAGGACCCCCAAATGGGTGGGCAGGGCTTACCTCTTTGGGGCAATCAATTGTGGTGTTCCCACACTGTGTGAGGGCACAGGCCAGGTTATGGGACCCGCCCCCCACCCCCAAGTGCACAAATTTTGTGCACCGGGCCTCTAGTATAAAATAATATTGAATGTCAACTGTAATTGAAATTTTTTTTAAAAATGTAAATGTTAGTCATCATCTTTTTGGTTTTCATTATTTTTTTTGGCTGAAAGAATAGCAATTTTTTAGATATTCACCTTTTAAAAGTGATTATCTACTCAAAATTTCATGTTATTTTCTCCCATGTAAGTTTAGTTCTTAAATTTTATTTCCATATGTATACAGTTTAGCAGGCAACATTTTCTCAAAATTCATGCAAATAATGAATAAATTTAGCCTTGCCCATCTGTACTCTAAATTTCCACTTCTGGAAGTAATTATTTTGTATTCTTTCATATTTTTTATGAGCCCTGCCCAATACATCTAAATAACATACTTTTTTTCAGTTTTTGTTGTTATTTGTTGAATTCCTGCTGTGGAAGAAAAATAGGAGTTCATTCTAAATAAAGGATACACATAGGTTAATAGTAAAGAGATGGGGGAAAAAGATACCATGCTAACACTAATCAAAAGAAAACTGGCTATATTATTATCAAAGAGGATTTCAAAGTAGAGAATATTACCAGAGACATCAAAGGCCATTTTATAATGATAAAGGGGATACAGCCTGGCCTGAGTGTCAAGATTGGTTGGGCATTATCCTTTACACTGAAGGGTTGCTGGTTCATTCCCTGTTGGTACACATGCCTGGGTTGAGGGTTTGATCTCAGGTTGGGGAACAAGTGGGATGGAGTAGGGTGATGGGTGAGGATTTAAAAAAAAAAACCTGGGTACAATTGCAAGGAGAAACATGAAAATCCATACATATAGTCAAAACTTTCAAACACTTCTATTGTAATTGGTAGAACAAGTGAACAGAAAATTAGTAAGCATATAGAAAACTTGAACAATGTAATTAATCCACCTGACCAATTGCTCCAGCTAGGTCATAAAATAAGTTAATATCTTTAAAAGACCATAAATCCTACAAAGTATGTTCTTTGCTAAAATGGAATTAAGTTAAGATTATATAACAGAAAAATGTCTAGACAATTTTTTGAAATATCTGAAAATGAAATAGCATTCACTAAATAGTCCATGTGTGAAAGAAGACATTAAAAGGGAAATTAGAAAGTACTTTGAATTGAATGAAAATGAAAAGACATTAGAACTTGTGGGATGCCACTAAAGCAGTACTTAGGGGGAAATTTATAGCACTAAATACCTATATGAGAAAAGAAGAAAGGTCTCACCTCAATAACTTCAGCTTTTACTTTAAAAAACCAGAAAAAAAGAAGAGCAAATTAAATGCATATTAAGCATAATTAAGAAAGATCAGAGTGAAAAGCAATGAAATAGAAAATGAACAGAGAAATAAATGAAACCAATATGTTTTTAATGAATAAAATCACTTAACTTCTGGTCAGAATAATCATGGGGGTTGGGAGGAAATGACAGAAAACAAAACATTACACATATAAGGAATAAAAGTGACTTCACAGGAATTACTAAAGATATCAAAATCCAACAAAGCCATGACATGAAAAGAATATTACAGACTAATAAGGATACTGGGATTGTAGAGATATTGCTAAACACAATTCTAGCTAAAAAAAAAAATTAATTTCCCTCAAATGTCAAGTGGTCTCTGATCATTTGCTCATATTTAAAAGTACCTAACTAAAATACTAACTGAAAGCCCAGTGCATATGGATATGGCTGGAAAAATAGTGAGCTTCTATTTAAGATTCTCTTTAGACTATTTTGTCATTGATGCTGCATTTTTTAATTTTTTTGGTAGTAAATCTATGCTTTCTCTTATGGGGAAACCTTTTCTCTTAGGCTAGTAAATATACTCAGAAGGCAGCACTAGAGTATTTCTATAGTTGTGTGGGATTCACTATCATCTTTTTATTTTTTAGAAAATATGGGGAAAATGCTTATGGATTTGATAGTGCATGACAGGGTAATATTTCTTAGAAGCATTCTGCAAATAAGGCTATGGCATAGAGCAGTGGTTCTCAAACTTCCTAATGCCGCAACCCTTTAATACAGTTCCTCATGTTGTGGTGACCCCCAACCATAAAATTATTTTCGTTGCTACTTCATAACTGTAATTTTGCTACTGTTATGAATTATAATGTAAATATCTGATATGCAGGATGTATTTAGTTGACCCCTGTGAAAGGGTCGTTCGACCCTCAAAGGGGTCACAACCCACAGGTTGAGAACCACTGAAATAGAGAAAGGGTGCAGCTTATACAATCATTTGAGTAATTTGATGGTACTTAACATCCTATATCAAGTGAATTATCAATACTTTAAAAATATATGGGAACATATACATTAAAATATGTCTTATCAAAGCTTTTAAACCAACCACTTTAGGAACATGGATTCTTAATCCAATGGCCAGATATCATTAGGAAAATTTCTGAAGCTTCTTTTGTTTATTTGGACCTTAAGGTACTACTTATGAATATTCTCAATACCTTAAGATGAACTGTTTGGGGAAATAGACAAAAGGCAAATTAGATTAACATGGAAAATGATCAAGTTTGGGATATAATTCTGATGCCACAACAATGTCATTTGAAAGTAGGACTCAAATGCTAGTTCTGGAGAAAAGTTCTAAAGAAATTCCAAATGCATTTTGAATGCTGACAGCCTTCCCTATCAAAATGATGACAACTTTGAAAGACAGCTCTCACTCAGATGAATAAATTTAGGTGTGTCAGCATGGGCGGGACTAATGAGGAGGTCCAATTTATTTCTTCACAGAAACATTTTGGATAAGAATACCTGGTGAGGTCAAGGAAATTGTCCATTACTCACCTGCAAAAGCCTATTTAAGTTAAACTGCCTCCTGAGAGTGTGTGGCCGATGACAGCAGAAGACAAGAAGGCTACTGCTTTGATAAATACCCTGCGGGTCTGCAAAATGGCAGTGCTAGGAGGCATGTGCCAAATCATGTTTGGCTTTGGCCCCATAACTTGTGATTCTGTCAAGGACTCATCACGTCAATTGGTGGAAAATGGATTACTGTCATTCTTCAAGGCACGGCACCTCATTCCCCATTGATTGGCGTGCCAAATCCTTCACAAAGTAATGAGTCAGGGACGATTCAAATCATCATCCAACTGTCAACTTGATTGCATAGCCCTCTATCAATGGGATTAAACTGGTGTGGCATCCAAAATGTAATGAAAGGCATTACTTTATTTGAAAAGTTGACAGGTTAGACAGGGATGCTGGACCCAGGAGACCTAGGCATATAGAAAAAAAATAATAATAAAAATGGGGAGAGTAAATTGATAGATGATATAAATATATTTTTTCAGCCTCACAGGAGATGCTGTGACTAATGGGAATTGCATTTCTCTTCCAAGAGAATTAGAACTGAAAGGGAGACTGTAGAAATAATCAAGTTGATGCCCATTCTCTAATAGAAAAAGAAAGTGAGATAAAGGAAGAGAAGTGAGTTACTAATGTTAGTTAATGAGGAGAGAATGAGAGTACAGTGTAAAGTAAGCTCTTTGGAAAGAAAGAAACCTGGTTTTCAATTGTGGTTCTTCTATTTACTAGTTGTGTCATTGTGGACAGCTCTCTTAGCCTTTGTCTCTTCACTGTATAAATCGGGTCACATATATGTATATCACATATATCAATATGTATCTAAATCTAACTATCTACTTATTTACCTACCTATCTATTATCTATTGAAAGTACAGAAGGATTAAGGGAGCAAACCACTGAGACAACTAAGATTCTATCTCAGTTTGCCAATAAAAATATGTTGTGTTGCTCAATTTGCATGAAGTACACACTCACCAAAATGCTTGTTATAGATACTCAAGCTGATTCTATTTTTATTCTTTTGTCTTGGTGATCATCAGTATTTTATTTTGGGAAAGTGCCACCCCTTACACATGCATGACTTATATACATTATCTTATTTAATATAGTTTAGAGACATCATAAATCTTGGTAAGTAAGAGATTAGGGTTTTATTGGTATGGCTCCAAAGTCTTCTCTCAACCATGAGCTTTGGTACTCTTCCTAATGATAATGTTTCTGATTCATCAGCAACAGAAAATATCCCAGTGTTTTTTTCAACGATTGCACTTGGATCGTACTGGACCATTTATATCCTACTATCTCTTGTTCTATGATCCAATGGATTGTGTTGCAGGAAACTGGTAAGTAGCTACCTATGTAATATTAGAAACTGAACTTAACCTGTAAATTGCTTCAACAATATTTATTAAGGTTTTGCATCTCAGAAACATTTTATTTTGGTGATGGGAAGTATTATACCTCCACCTTTATTAGCTAAACTAGGGGCCTAGTGCACAAAATTCGTGCATGGGCGTGGGGAGTGCGAGGGGATGGTCCTTCAGCCCGACCTGCACCCTCTCTAATCTGGAGTTCTTGGGGACTCTCACAATCCAGGACCTCTGGTTCTTAACCGCTAACCTGACTGCCTGCCCTAACCACTCTGCCTGCCTGCCTGCCTGATCCCCCTAACTGCCCTCCCCTACGGGCCTGGTCACCCCTATTAACTTTCTTTTTTAATGTTATCTCCTTCACACACAATTGTATTTGACTTCCTTATTGGCTTCTTCTTCTCACACAATTTTTCTCCTTTATGTAACACTTTTCCTACTGACTCATCATTTATAAACTTTTCTTTCCTCCTTATTTCCTACTTCTGTTCCATCATCGTTCTTCCTATTTTTCTACTACCCTCCTCCCCTTCCCACATTCCTTCTTTCCTTTATCTTTACCCCTGCCCATCCTCCCCTTTTCCTTCCTTCCTACCTTGATTTTTTTCTTCACTTCCTCCCTCTGACCTGCTTTGCTCCCTCCCCCATTCCTTCCTTCTTCCCATTCTCCTTTCAAGCTCTACCAGCTCCCCCTTTATAACTTTCCTTTCCTCCCTCTTTTTCTCTCATCCTACCTTTGCCATACATTCTTCTCTACTTACTTTCACTGTTTTAATACCTATCTATCTACCTGCCTAATTATCCACTATCATTTATCTTTTTTTCTTTTCTGACTTCTACTTTTAAAATCTCTCCCCAGTATACAACTATACTTGGTTTTCATTATAGGCCCTAGAGTTCCCTCATACATCCTCTTTTTTTAACTCTGCTGTCCACTGACTCTTTTATAAAATTCTTCCCTCCATCCTGTTGCACCTCTCCCCCACCTGGTTACTTTCCCCAAACTCTCCCTGGCTGCTGCTCCGCCTGCCCCCTGCCCATCTCTCCATCTCCTGGCTCCCCTGGGGGTTCACCCCAGCTCTGAAGGGAGATAGGGCCTCTCACAGGAGACCCCTGCCCCTGTGTAAGAGAAAATGGAGCCAGCGAGAGAGTGGGCCCAGGAGGTGTGTGTGAGAAAAAGGGAGCAGCTCTCCTTTCCTCACTAAAGCTTCCCTCATTAAATCCTCCAGCTGCCCAGCCAGCCCACCACTGCTGCGGCTCGGATGGGCCTGGATGGGTCGTGGGAAACACATGCAGAGAGGCTTAGCAGCCTCCCTGCTCTGTGCCGCTGGACCCACCCAGGCCCATCGCAGCCCCTGGGGCAGCCGGCTGGTCCCACCACCACTGCGGCTGCGATGGGCCTGGGTGGGTTCGAAGGAGGCTTAGCAGCCTCCGTGTGTATGTCCTGGGACCCACCCAGGCCAATCACAGTCTCTGGACCAGCCGCCGCCCCGGGCGCTGCGATGGGCCTGGGTGGGTCTCACAGAGGCTTAGCAGCCTCCCTGTGTGTGTGCCCCGGTCCCCACCCAGGCCCATCGCAACCCCTGGGCCGGCTGGTCGCCCCGCTGCGCTGGGCCTGAATAGGTCGAAGGGAGGCTTAGCAGCCTCCCTGCGTGTGTGGCCCAGGACCCACCCAGGCCCATCGCAGCCCCTGGGCTGGCTGGCTGCATCCTCCCTCGGCTGCCGCCTCTATTTGCGGCAGAGGCCTCCAGCCTGCCCGGCTAGGCCGCAGTCTGTGGCTTCTTCCCGGCTCCTGCCTCCGCCATATTGACTGGGCTATTTTGCATATCTTCGCTCTGATTGGCTGGTGGGCGTGGCTTACCCAGTCCCGAAGAAATGGTTAATTTTACTATTTCGCTTTTATTAGTTTAGATGATTGATTTGACAACTAACTGAAAAACTAAGTATCTGAGGTTTCATTGGAGTGTTAGGATAGAAAGAGGAGGTATCGTTTTATGAACAAACACTGTTCCCAGAGTCAGACATGAGGAGCAGCACTGGAAATGTTAATAAAGTGAACAATTTAGACACCTATTCTATTTGTAGAAGTCCCACCATGCTCTCTGCCAGAATTTTTTTAAGATATGGATTCTGTGCAACATTCTGGATGTCACATCTTTAGGGTAGCATTGGCAATGCAGAGTGTAATCAAAGAAGGGAAAGTGGCCTTGATCAGATAATTTGAGAAAATCTGGTACAGAATCCCAAATACTTACTTGTATATTAAAGACTCTAAGATATCCTTAGTTTAACTGTTCTCTCTAGAATTTCTGAGATTCCTTGAGAAAAGGGGTTCATTCTTGTACAGGGCCCAGCATATAGGCAGGACTCAAGAAATATTTGTTAGAATGGTGTGTAGTAGATTAATGTCTCATAATTGTCCTATAGAAGAAGCTGATTTGATGGATATATATTGTACTGTGCCATGCACTGGAGAAAGAGGATAACATGATAAATATTTCATATTGATTGGCCTCAGAAAAGTTTAAAAATTGGTGGATAAGGTAGAAATGTTCACAAGTGATGAAGGAGAGGCCATGTCACATAAACATTGACAGCATTAGCTTTGGACTCAGAACTTGGTTCAAGTTTTGACATTACTACCACTAGCTGGATGGTCTAAGAGTCTAAGGAAAATAATTTAACAATTTCAAGGTTTTAGTCTTGTAACCTGGAATACGGAGCTAACGATGTCATGTATCTTATGTGAACATCATCTGAGGTAGCATGCGAAGGGAAGGAAATGTATCTTGTTTCACTATTCCCATTAACTGAGAAATGCTGGAACATAGTCACCACTCAAATATCTGTTAGTGAATTAATGATGATTTCATTATATATTTATAACTAGGGGCCGAGTGCACGGATGCATGCACCTTGAAAGGAACTGTGGGCCACAAGGCTGCAGTGGGCACAGGGGCAGCTCTCGGCCCATTCTCTGCACCCCTGCCCAGCCCCTCCCACTGTGGTCCCTGGTCCCCTGTCTGCCAGCAGCCCTGTTCCCACTATTGCTCCCACATGCTGCTGGTGCCAGTCCTGCTTGCACCTGCTGCAGGTGTGAGTGGGGCCAGCACTGTCAGTGGGTGTGAGCAGCAGCTGCTGCCCTGGTCGCTTTTCAGGAGCACGAGGAAGTGATGAAGCCCTCAAGGGTGATTGGGGCTGGCAGCTGCCACTCACACCTGCTGATGGCATCGAGCAATCAGGGCCTGTGCTGGGCACCAGCAGCAGGTATGAGTGGTGGCTTCATCACCAGCAGCAGGTGCAAGCACCGGCGAAACCAAGCACATGGGAGCAAAGAGTTTTCAGTAACCACCAAAGTCTCTACACGATGACAGCGACCAGTGCCCCACCTTTATCTTGCACCCCTGCTCACTCGGTCCACCATCCAACCATGGCCAATGCCCACCATATTCTGTGTGCGTGCCCCCTAGTGGTAAGTGCATGTTCATAGTGACCTGTTGTTTGGTTGTTTTGCTGTTTAATCTATTTCATATTAGAGTTTTATATATATAAATATTTACCTAGTATAGCACCTTAAATAAGTACCACGTACTTGCATAAGGAAGTATTGTGGAATGACTAAAAGAATGAATCAGAGAAGCATATTTTAAGCTCAGCATGTACAATATTCTCATTTCTGAGTTCATAATTCCTGTCTTGTTATTGCATTTGTAGCCATATGAGTATTTATGAATACCTACCTTTTTCTATAACCCCAATTGTAGCTTTGTAATCTGTCAGCTTTGTTAGGCTGAACCAAAGAGACTTTTCTCCCCTATTTTACAGGACAAAAGTAAAGCAGGAGCTGCTTTGTGGTTCATACATGTCGTCACTTATTTTTTGGCTCCTATCCTCATGTAGGTAGAAGAGGGGCTTTGAAACTTCTCCCTCTTCCCTATGGATCTGCCTTTGGTTTCTCTGACTCCTAACCAGGTGTGTTTAGCTCCATATGAACACCAAATTCACATGCCCCTTCAAACTAAAAGCAGCAAAAATTGACATTTCAGTCCATCCTTGTGAGTTCCAGCTCAAGTTGCATAAAATTTTTCTAAAGAACTTACATTTCCCCTTTAGTAAGGCGATTCTAAGGAAATTGCCTAGATTCTTATGAATGTGATTGGGGTTCTAAGGGTTCTCCTTTCACGTATTACTTTTCAATGAGAGCAACAACAGAGCAGAGTAAAGCTCAGCCAGAGACATGGCATCTAGTCCCAGTTCTCAACATATTAGGCCTGGGAAAATCAGTAATGTGTGAGTGTCAGTTTCTGCTTTGTTCAATGATGTCAAGTCTTCCTGCATAACCTACACAGCTACTAGAGAGATGAACTCTTACACTGAAAACAAACACAGCTTGAAATATACATACTTATGTGTATACATCCAATCTAATCTAATAAAAGAATAATATGCAAACTAACCCCCACTCTGTTACACCCACAAGTCATTCTCACTGGCCACTCACACCAGCCAATCAGGAGCAAATATGCAAATTAACTCAACTAAGATGGCAGCAGCCATGGAGCTGGAGTTTCCCTGGCAAAGGAGGAAGCCAGGGCGCTGCAGGCCCTGAGCTCTACTCAAGGCTACAAAGTTTCAATTATAGAAGTTAAACAAACCTCAAATACCTGCGGGGCTGGGACCTTGGGTTGCCAGGGCCAACCCAGGCTTTGAGCAGGGGACCAAGGCAACAAAGTTTCAATTATAGAAGTTAAATAAATCCCAGATACCTGCTTCCGGCCAGGCACCCCAGTAGGGACCCGAAACCTGAAAGGGCTGTGGGCAGCCTGAAACGGCCCTCTGCCCCTCACCCAGGCTGGCCAGGCATGCCAGCAGGTAGACATCCCCTGAGGGGTCCCAGACTGTGAGAGGACACAGGCTGGGCTGAGGGACCCCCCCGCAAGTGCACAAATTTTTGTGCACTAAGCCTCCAGTATATAATAAAAGGGTAATGTGCAAATCAACCGAATTGCAGAATGACTAGTCACTATGATGCGCAGTGATCATCAAGGAGCAGACACTAAATGCATGGGCTGCCCTCTAGTGGTCAGTGTGCTCCCACAGGGGGAGCACCATTCAGCCACAGCTGGGCTGATGGCTGGTGAACACAACAGCCTGCTTCTGTGGCAGCACTAAGGATGTCCAACTGCAGCTTAGGCCCGCTCCCTGTGGGGAGCGGGTCTAAGCCATCAGTAGGATATCCCATGAGGGCTTCCAGACTGCAAAAGGGTGCAGTCCAGGCTGAGGGACCCCCTCCCCATCCCAGTGTATGAATGTTGTGTACTGGGCCTCTAGTGTCTGTGTGTGATATATATATATATATATATATATATATATATATATATATATATATATATATATATATGAAGTATTATCTTTATGTATTACTAGGGGCCTGGTACACACAATTTGTGCACTGGGGGAGGGGGTCCTCAGCCCAGCCTGCCCCCTCTCACATTTTGGGAGCCCTTAGGGGGTATCCTACTGACCACATAGGCCTGTTCCCTGCTCCTCTTGGGGAGCGGGCCTAAGCCATAATCTGGCCTCCTTTTGTGGTAGGTGATCAGGCTAATCAGGGGAAGCCACCAGCCCCATCACCCCACTGCTGCAGCCACTGCCAGTCACTGCAGCCACCAAGGTGTTTTCATCAACATGGAGTCCAGTCACTTCACCATGAAAAAATGACAACTTTCTTTAGGCATTTTCAAGATGTGTCTTTCATATGACATTTCTTTTTTTCTTTTCTTTTTTTTATCCTCACCTGAGGATATGTTTCCATTGATTTTCAGAGAATGTGGAAGAGAAGGGAAAAACAAAGAGAAACATCAAAGTGAGAGGAACACTTTGGTTGCTTCCTGCATATGTCCTGACCTGGGCCCTGGTCAAAGAGGAGCCTGCAACCTAGGTACATGCCCTTGGTCAGAACTGAACCCAGACCCTGCAGTCAGCAGGCTGAGGCATTATGCACTGAGCCAAACCGGCTAGGGCAGGATATGACATTTCTTAGCCCTCCAGCAGTGGACCTTCATTTTTTTTTCCTCCAGAAATGTGGTAGAAAAACCATAGATCACCTTTAGGGATTCTTGTTACCCAAGTTACTAAGAATATTATCAGTGGCATACAGGGAGCTTAGTCAATGAGCAGTAAGAAAAGGTGTTTCCTCTGTAGTTCACTCCAATCCCAGCTCCACCCCTGCCCAGGCCTGTAGCCTCTGGGCGAGAATGGAGGCCTGGGCAGGAGACCCTCCCAAACCTCTCTGATCGCCAGCTTCACAGAGCCCAGGCCTCTGTGATCACCGGCTCTGATCCTGCCCCCTGCCATCACCAGCTCTGCCCTTGCCCCATTGGCAACCTCTGGCCAAGGCTGCAGGCCTGGGAAAGTGACCCCCAGACCCTTGCTTTGCTGGATCTACTAGTGCCCAGACCCCTGTGATCACAGGCTCTGCCCTTGTCCCTCTGATCGCTGGCCCTGCGGATCCCAGGTCCCTGCAATCTCCAGCCTTGTCCCTGCCCAGTCCTGAAGCCTCTGGCCCAGGCCTTATGCCTGGGTAGGGCACCCTCATACCCCTCCAATCACCAGCTCTACCCCTGCACATGCCTGAGGCCTCTGGCGAAGGTCTCTGGCCCGGGCAGGGGACCCCCAGCCCCTCTGATTGCCTGTTCCGCCCCTTGGGCCCCCTGCCTCCCCCATCACCTGCCTGGCTAACAGGCGTGACCACTTCAGTGGCAGGGCTGAGCCGGACTGGGTGCCTTCATCTTGTGGCTATGGAGGGCGGCCATCTTGTGGCTATGGGAGCAGCCATCTTTGTCATGGAGTGATGCCTAATTTGCATATTACTCTTTTATTAGATAGGATTAATTTTTCAAATCTATCATTTAGTGAGCAATTATTTTATACCAACTACCATGCTGAGAGCACATTTTATTTTCTCATTTTTTTCTATACCATATTCCTTATTAATCCTATCATGCATATGAGAAAATAAGTTAGAACTGAGGTCAGTTAGATAACTCCTAGAGTTTTAGCTGAGCCTAATTATACATCTCAAGTACCTAACATCTTTTATAACATATATAACATGTAAAAAATATTTTAGATTTGAAAATATGGTGACTTACTATTATATAATAGTTGTGTTACATAAAGTTGTTTACTATATATTTTATTAAATTATAAAAGTTGAATTGGCTGTCATGTAATATGCAGTGCTATTTAATATTAAAACTAAAAAGTATTGCATATTACATGACAGTCAATTCAATTCCAGGCAATAGAAATTACCAAATCACTATACTTATATCTGAGATTTTTCATACTAAGGAAAGGTTAGTATGACTGACAATATACTTTAAAGAATGATCCCTGAGGCACCAACTATCTATCAACCAATAATTTTTCAGTAATATTTAAGAGCATCTATTTAACTCTAAGCAATATTATTTTAATTAGAAAAAAATGACAGTAATTCAAATATGGTAAATAGTAAATGTGGATTAGATTTTTTGATATGTTTTGAAAGGTGATAATAAGGTTAAAATTTTAAGTTTGGGTTTTGAAAATGGACATGTTGTATTGCTATATAACCAGCATTAGGCAAAAATACTTCAGAAAATGTTTAGAATTAGAATGTGAAGGAGGCTTATACTTTTATTGGGATAATGAAGAATAAATTATTTATATAGATAAATATATATCCTTTTCTATGTGAATATGAATATACGTGGTATGTATACATGTATGTTTATCGAGAAAATATGTGTGGCATGTGTGTTTATATTTACAAAAAAGCTGTTATTAAATCAATGTGTGTTTTATAATTAATGGCAACTTAGAGTAGAGGGAAATCGGCACATGTATTTAAGCTATTATTAATTTTAAATCTTACAAATTTAAGCAATTTGGACTCCAGATGGGTAAAATAGACTAGGTAAAGAGTTAAAGAAAAAGAACAATGTAAGTAATTGCAAGCAGGTCAAGATGGTAAAAAAGATCTGCTTTAGAAAGTGAAGTTGAAAATCTCAGAAAATTTAATTTAACTAAAATGTTAGTAAGCAATTGCCATAAATAATGGCTATAAAAGTAGAAAAATAATCCATGTTGTTGAGAAGAAGAAAAAGATAGGAGGACTCAATGGGAGTAAGCTAAAATCATTATTTTTTTAAAAGTTATTTGAATGGACAAATTTTATTTCCATAATAAAATAAAATTGCCACTCTGGAACA
>PVJC01020128.1:0-29507 GCA_004026665.1 Murina feae
CTGTCCCCGCCCCTAACATGGATGACACAGGGCTGTCCCCGCCCCTAACATGGATGACACAGGGCTGTCCCCGCCCCTAACATGGATGACACAGGGCTGTCCCTGCTCCTAACAGGTAAACATGGCTGTCCCTGCCTCTAACACGGGTGACACATGGCTGTGTCTGCCCCTAATGCGGGTGACACACAGCTGTCCCCGCCCCTAATGCAGGTGACACGGCTGTCAGCCTGACGCGGGTCTGACATGCTGAGAAAGTGCCTTCAATGTCCACGTGCCCCCGGGAGGCATGTAGAGACCAGGCTGCGAGCGCAAGCACCTCAAAGCTGAGATGTGGGTGAAGAAAGAGCAAGATAAGGACGTTTCCCGTGGGAACCGCGAACGGGCTCTGTGCCATCAGAGTAACTCGGGGGCCTCCCCATGGGCCGAGGGGTGCTCACAGGGAACCGGGCAGGCCCCCTGGAGCGGTGGGTCCTGGTTTTTGTGTTTAAAAAGGAGGTGGATTCCTTCTGACATGAAACGCTCAGTGGGAGGGTCACAGCACCAGAAACAACATGATTCTCCTGGACACACATGCACACACATGCGCGCGCACACACACGTTGCCGCACATGCACACATGTCGCCGCAGAGCCATGGGAGCGAGGGGAGTGCCTCTGGCTGCCCGAGAACACGCTGCACTCACCCCCGTCCCTGCAGCACCCACAGTACTGGAAGCCCCGCGGACGCCCCGTGTCCCTGTCCAGGCAGGACACGGGGAGAAGGATGCGCAGCTGTCGCGTCCGTCTCTCTGCAGGTGTTCCTGGTGCGCAAGGCCGTGGGGCCGGACGCCGGGCAGCTGTATGCCATGAAGGTGCTGAAGAAGGCCACGCTGAAAGGTGGGGGCTCAGGAGCTCAAGGGGCCTCTGGGGCTCAGAGGATATTGGGGGGCTTGGAGGGGCTCGGGGGGCTTGGAGGGTCCCTGCTCTGCTCACGGGGCGTTCCATGCAGTGCCGTGTGGTTCAGGAGGGTGTCCCTAACGGAGGACACCAGACGCGTGGCTCTGACCCATGTAGTGTGACACTCCGAGTCTCGTGTCCCTCGTTTCCAGAGGAATGCCGCGTGGTATCAACACGCTCCTTCCACGCATGTCCGTGTGCACGCGTGGCAGAGCCTCGAGCGGGAGGCCAGCAGGTGGTCATGCTGCGTGTGGTCGATAGGTCGGCCTGAGTTTGTGAGGCAGGTCGCTCGGCTTCACACACACGTGGCCCGTGGCCGCTTTGTGTCCCTTGGTTGTCACGGGGACGGGTTAGAAGCCCAGGCCCACGCCTGGTTCGCAGCCCTCCATGTGCCCACCCACCCCTGAGACAGGTCCGGACGAGAGACATGGACACGAGTGTCCCCACACACGCGTGCACGGGGTGTTCGTGCCTGCAGGGCCACGCTCACGGATGCCAGGAGTGGGAGAGCCGGTCACACTCGCCACTCGGTTTCCCAGGACGCTGGTGTGCGGTCCTCACACGGTCCCGCTGGGCGTGGCCGTCACACAGCGGGTGTCAGCAGGGAGGGGACCTGCCCTGCGGGGAGCAAGCCTTCCCAGGCGTCGCCTCACAGGTCACGTCTCACATGGAAGTGTTTTCCCGAACACGTTTCATCTGTGTCCCGGGAGGGCCAGTGCGGCAGAGCCGGCCCCTTCTCTCGTTTGGGTGCAGTCAGAGGCTCGGGGGTTGATGGGTGCTCCCGGCGCTTCGCAGTTGGTTTCCGTGGGTTTTGGTTTTGTGTTTTGTGGATGCTGGTGTGCAGCTGCTCTGTTCCTCGGCCTGTCCCTCCTCGGAGCTGTGTCTTCGCTGACTCATTAGACAGGTTCCCAGCCTCTGGCCGCACCGTCTCGGGAGCGTTGTGTGGCTCGATGCTCCTTAGCAGTGAACTCCCTGGTGGACCTGGGTTTGCTGTGGTGTGGCTGTAGGGTGGACACGGATGCTCACGTTCCCGCTGTAACTGGACAGCCCCTTGGAAGCGGGAACGTGCCCCGGGCTCCCCATTCACCATTGGGCGTGGGACTGAACAGGGTCATTACGGTCCAAGTGGATCTGAACGCAGTGACAATGGCATCCATCCGGAGGGTTTCAGAGTCTGTTCCCTGGCACCAAAGGCAGGCTCTGCAGGGAGACGCGGGGAGGAGCACGTGTCCCCTTCTCTCCACCCTGCCTCCCGGTCACGTCGTGGGGCCAGGCCATGGGGGCTGGACAGGCTGACGGGACAGGGACTTTCCCCAGAAGAGGACCCACCTCGGGTGAAAGAAGACGGGTCGCAGCCTCGATCCCTGGAGCGAGTCGGGGTGTGCGGGAGGCAGCCAACCGATGTGACTCACATTGAGGGTTCTCTCTGTCTCTCCCTCTCCCTTCCACTCTTTCTAAAAACCAATGGGAAAGTATCCTTGGGTGGAGAGTAACAAAGCAAAGAAAAGAAAAGAAAGAAAGAACAAAGGAACATGTGTGACCTTGAGAGCTTCCTAGGTCGGAGGGTACAGGCATTGGGGTGGGTGTTGGGTGAGATGATGCCCTTGGGGTGGCTGTCCGGTAGGCTGTGTAGGAGGTCACCCTTATTCCCAGGAGGTGCTGGGCCCGGGGGTCACAGTGTCGGCCGGTGAGAGTCAGATTTCTGCTAAAGTGTGCATGCGTGTGCGCGTGCACGTGTGAGTGTGTGTGTGTGTGTGTGTGTGTGTGTGGAGAGAGAGCGAGAGCACAAATCCCAGCGCTGGTGGGATCTACTGGTCCTTATCCCACTAGTTCCACGCTACTGCCGTGTGACTGGCTTGTGACGAGGAGTAGGGGATTGTTGACGTCAGTGTCCGCGCCGTGTCCCTGAGCCGGGCCCTGCCCGTGGTGAGCCTGTTTTCTGTCCGCAGTCCGGGACCGCGTCAGGTCGAAGATGGAGAGAGACATCTTGGCAGAGGTGAACCACCCGTTCATCGTGAAGCTGCACTACGGTAACTACAGTGAAAATAAGATAAAACCGCCTGCTTCCGGGGACCTGGGGCAGCACCCCCAGACGGGGCACTGAGGAGGAGCCAGGCCAGAGAGGGCCCCCGAGTCACCCTGCCCCCCTCCGAGCCGCTCAGCATTCGTCTCCTCAAAAGGAGCAAGTGCCTTTTTTCTGGAAGGCCTACTGTGAGGTGGCTACACGCCATTACTCCCACTAGAGGCCTCTCGCACTCCGGGACCCCTCGGGGGATGTGGGACTGCTGGTTTTGGACCGATCCCCACAGGCCAGGCCGAGGGACCCCACCGGTGCACAGATCCATGCACCAGGCCTCTAGTCTGCGTATGAGACCTTTGGTTCGTCTCTTCCCACCCTCCCCACTCCCCCTTCCCTCTGAGAGTCATCAGTCTGTTCCACGTTTCCATGCCTGTGGTTTCTGCTCTTACGTTGCGTGTCTGCCCCCTGGTGGTCAGTGCTCGTCGTAGCTACTGGCTTTTATATGTATAGATTATCGTCATTGATTAAGTGGTTAAGAAAAAGCATCTTGACCTAGATGAGGGCGAACCCATGACATTTTTGTGTTGTTTTAAAATAAAGATCTTTGTGACGCAGTAGTTTATGTAAAGCAGGGATGGTAACACTTCTTGCATTTGAAGTGACTCCTGTTTCAAGCATTTAAAACTGCCCTGCAAAGTAGGTTATTATTTCCATTTTTCAGACGACAAAATTGAGGCTCAGATCAAACATTTCGCCCAATGCTACTTACCTGCGGGGCCACACACCTCCTGTCAGTTAGTTTTCTGCTTTTTTATCTCTTCTGACTGGGAAGCGAACCGTGACCTCCTGGGTCACGTGTTGATGCTCAGCCACTGAGCCCCGCCGGCTGGCCAGCAGTCTCTCTTGGCCCTTGTGTGCAGTCAGCCCGTCTGGCTGGGCACCCTGGCTGAGTGGCGGGCGGAGCTATGTCTCTTGCCCGTGTCTGAGGCACAAGCAGTGTGCCCATAGCTGTGGTGCTGTGATCGAGCCCAGAGCGCCTGCACCACCGCCGTGATGTTGAACAGCCACCAGCTGGTCACCACACGGCGATGAAAGGGGATCGGAGTGGGTGCCCTCGAGCCCCATGCCAGGGAGAATGCGATTCCATGGGAAGGAAAGGAGGCTCCACCCAACGTGGTCAGAGCCATCGTCCCGCCTCACTCCCCCCGCACCCCCGGCAGAGTGAGACCCCTGTCCCCAGGCCCAGCCTGACTGTGGCAACACCAGCATGAGGACTGCACGTGCCTTTCTCCCTGTGTCTCGGCCCCTCTGGGATGGAAGCAGGAAGGGAGGAGGGAAGGGAGAGAGAAGAAATATCCAGACCCTGAGAAGTGATGGAAGCAGGAGAGCTTGCTGGTATCAGCTCTGCCCCGAGTCCTCCCGGCTGCTGGCTCCCACCACGCTCCCCATCTGCGAAGTGACCCAGGTCACGGGGTCACGACACAGGATCCTTTGAGCTGCAGAGACTGACCCGAGGGCACAGCGTCCACCCCAGGGACCACAAGGGCCAGACTGCTGACCGCTCGCTTCCCTCCACAGCCTTCCAGACGGAGGGGAAGCTCTACCTGATCCTGGACTTCCTGCGTGGAGGGGACCTCTTCACCCGGCTCTCCAAGGAGGTAAGCCCGCCGCCGGTCGCAGGTCGTGGTTGCGGGCTGTCCCTTTCTGTCTGGGACTCAAGGGACAGAGGGAGGGAGAGCCTGGGGGAGGTGTGTGCTCGTTCCCTTCATTTCCTGGTGGTCCCTTGGGCAACGGCACAGTGACCTATGGGGCTGCTTGCAGTACAGTTCAAAGCCCGAGGCTCCAGAATCAGGCCCAGGTCTAGCAAAAGCCCTCTAGAGCAGCCATCCTTCTAGCCTGGTGCCTGGTCCCTCCTGGAGGAGGTGCGTGGTCCCTCCTGGAGGAGGAGCGTGGTCCCCCCTGGAGGAGGAGCGTGGTCCCCCCTGGAGGAGGAGCGTGGTCCCTCCTGGAGGAGGAGCGTGGTCCCTCCTGGAGGAGGAGCGTGGTCCTACCTGGAGGAGATGTGTGATCCCTCCTGGAGGAGGAGCGTGGTCCCTCCTGGAGGAGGTGCGTGGTCCCTCCTAGAGGAGGAGTGTGGTCCTGCCTGTGGTGGTCACTGCTGAGCCTGCTGCAGGGTGTTTGGTTGCTGTGGAGACGCTCTGTGTTTGTCCGTGGCACCACGGGGGATGCTGGGAGAACTGGCCTAGCAGAGAAGTCTGTGCCCTCTGAGCAGGGGGTGAGGCGCACCTGCTCTGTGTACAGGGGTGGAGTCGGGTGAGGGGAGCTGACTGTGAGGAAGCCCGTTTAGGAGAGAAATTGGGAGCTGGTGAAAGATGGAAGGTAGAGTGGGAGATGCCGGAGCTGGAGGGAGGGGCAGGCCGTGGGCACAGTCCCAGCCCCACGGGGAGGGTTCCTGTGTGAACTGAGGTGTTGGTCTGGGTCAGCTTGGCAGTCACCTCTGGTCCCCGCCTCCGTACGCTGTGCTCTTGCTCAGGCTGCGCTCTTGCTGTCACTGAGCACGACGGAGCTGAACTCATATCGCCCTCAGAGAGAGCGTTCTGGGCTCTGGTCGGGGCTTTGATCTCGGGGTGAATGTGGACAGTGTTCCCCGTCCGCTCTGGCTCCCTGGCCGGCAGCCACAACGAGTACCTGCTGGTCCGACACCCTTGGGGACAGGGGAGTGTCCTGGTGGTCCGATGACCTTGATATGTGCGATTTCCCGGCATGAATCGGCCACCCCGAGCCCTGGGCCCCAACACCCACGTGCCCCCTGTGCCCGGCTTGGGGCGCTCAGCTGACCCCGCACCACGGTGTCGTCCTGGGCGGAACCCGTCCCGTCGCCCCTGGACAGGCAGCAGCCGCCAGTTTGCATGAATCCCTGGAGGTGACCAAGGAGAGGGGAGAAGTGTGTCAGGCTGTGTTAACCTCACGCATCCGCATCAGAAGCTCCTTCGAAATGTGACGCCAGGAGGACGGGGCTGGTGACCTGCGGGCGAGGACCCGTGGAGAGGAGTCCAGGCGCCGATGGCGTCAGCTTGCAGGACTCGCTCTTCGCCTTCCCTGACCTGAAACTATAAATAGACCCGTGTTTCCACTGTGAGCGCCAGAGGAATCGCCTGGGGGGGAGTGGGGGGTGGGGAGACGGTGTGAGAGCAGGACCGATGGGTGTGGACTTTGCGGGCTGAGCCAGGCCCCTCGGCAGAGTGTGGATAGCGGGCCAGCCCCCAGCTCCTCACCCCGCTCTGCTCGCAGGTGATGTTCACGGAGGAGGACGTCAAGTTCTACCTGGCGGAGCTGGCCCTGGCGCTGGACCACCTGCATGGCCTGGGCATCATCTACAGGGACCTGAAGCCCGAGAAGTGAGGGGCCACGCGGGCCTCGCCCCTGCTTGCCAGCCCCCCCCCCCTTGCAGCCCCTTCTCGGTTTAGTTTCCACATGAGCTCACCCCAGGGCGTGTGCAGGGCTTCCTCATGCCCACCTCTCCCAGGCGGGGATCCAGGTGCCCCAAACGGTGCCCGGACACAGCAGGGCTCACGCTGACCTGCACAGGTTCCCAGCGCTCGGACCTGGTCCTGGGGAGGCCGGCAGAGCCCAGGGCCGTGGTCTCAGGTCAGGCGGGCAGGCAGGTGGCGCACCCTCACCTGCTGGTCCCACATCCCCTCATGGCCTCTGACCTCACCGCCAGCACAACACGGTGTCGCTGACGCGGGTGTGAATAGCCGGTCCCACCATCGCCAGGCCCTCCTGCGTGTCCCACGGAGGGAGCAGCGTCCTGTGACCTGGGCACCTCTCCTCTAGCGAGTGCAGGCGGGTGGGTCCCCAGCCGGGAGCCCGGAGCCGCTGCTCTCTCTCTCTCTACTCGCTGAAGGGATCTTTAGGGTTAGAAAGAGCCACACGTCGTGGCAGGGCCACGGGAGAAAAGATGTCAGTGAGGATTAGCGAGGGATTCGTGGCGAAAGGTACTCATTTCTGGGCCAAGAGTAGGTGTCACTGAAAAGCAAAGATGAAAACACAGGACGTGGTCCTCTTAGTTATGCTCTGGACAGCGGGCGGCTCCTACGCGGAGACTGTGCATGGGCAGCCTGGGGGTCCCTGGGTGCTGTGCCCCCCAAGTGCCTACCTGCCAGGCACTGACAGAGCCTCTGCTCTCCCCTCAGCATCCTCCTGGACGAAGAGGGCCACATCAAGGTCACAGGTGAGTGCGCGCTGGCCCTCGAGACCACCCCCGGCCCTGAGAGTCGGCCCCCTGCGGGAGGAGGGGGCGGGAGGTGGAGAAGAGAGGGTGTTTCTATCTCTTCCTCCCTCCCCCTCCTCCTTCCTTTCCCTCCCAGCAAACCCCACCTGCCCAGCTGGTCAGTGGCCCCTTGCTGTCAGGCCCTCTGCTGGCCTGCGTAGGCTGCTAGAAAGCAGGTCTCCTGAGGACTTCATGGTGGTCACTAAGAAGAACAATTTCCTCTAAGAATATATATTTGATTGATTTCAGAGAGGAAGGGAGAGGGAGAGAGAGAAACATCAATGTAGCAGAAGACTCATGGATCGGCTGCCTCCTGCACACACACACTGGGGTTCAGTGGAGCCCACACCCTGGTCCCGGTCCCGACCATGAATTGAACCCTGACCTCCTGGTTCGTAGGTCGACGCTCAGCCGCTGGCCATGCCGGCCGGCGGAAGTGCCTTCCAGGGCTCCTGAGTCTGTGGCTGTGAGGACCGTTGCCCGTGGCGGCACTGGCGTCCGCGGGGGTTGAGTGGGGCGGACACGGTGGGTGGGGCCGTGATGCCCAGTTGGGCAGAGCTCACGGGAATGCACGGAAGCCTCGCCGGGCCTCAGAGACTGAGGGGCCGCGCGCTGTTTCCCTAGATTTCGGGCTGAGCAAGGAGGCCATCGACCACGACACACGCGCCTACTCCTTCTGCGGGACCATCGAGTACATGGCGCCCGAGGTGGTGAACCGGCGGGGCCACACGCAGAGCGCCGACTGGTGGTCCTTCGGTGTGCTCATGGTGAGGGGGGGTGTTCGTGGTGAGGGGGGTGTTCGTGGTGAGGGGGGTGCTCGTGGTGAGGGCGGGGCTCGTGGTGAGGGCATCCTGCACAGGGTGCGCCAGGCCCTCGCACATGTCCCCTCTGCACCCCGTCCCCAGCATAGCATGGCCCTTCCAGAACCTTCTCTGTGGGTCTGAGCGCCTCCCTGCTCTGTCTCTGCAGTTCGAGATGCTCACAGGGTCCCTGCCGTTCCAGGGCAAGGACAGGAAGGAGACCATGGGCCTCATCCTCAAGTGAGTAGGAGATGCCCCGTGGCTGCCCCGTCGGCGCCTTCTCACCGGGGGCCTCGGGCTTCAGCACCAGGGACCTTAGCAGGCGCTGGCGGCGATGCCACGGGGATGGGGGCGGCCGCCCTGAGGGCCCGAGGGATTGCTCACTCAGCAGGCTCCACCAGGAAGGGTGCTGCAAGGTGTCCAGTGGCGGGGCCTAGGGAGGTGATGATTGACGGGGTCAGAGGGCGGGGCTTGGGGCTCAGAGGACATGGAGGGGTCCCCTTCCTCTCACCTGTGGTGCAGGCGCACACACTCCTCCCTCCTCGGCCCGGGGGCCGTACACACACGCAGGGGTTTGCCCTTGGAATCCCCAGACTCTAGCCCCACGGCCACCACCCTGCCTGGCATCGCCTACCTGCCCCGGGTCCGAGTGGGCAGGACGTGGGCTGAGCTCCTGGAGGGGGGGCCGGGGGCGGGGCTGGGAGTGGGGACCCCGTCAGCATTGTGGAAGGGCTCGCTGTGAGTGAAGGGGGCCCCCCAAGGCTGCTGTCCTCACGGCGCCTCGCTCAGTCCCGCGAGTGGACACGCTCACAGAAGCCGGAGGCCCTGGGGCTGTGGTGCTTGTGGGTGACGTGCCTGATGGAGGGGGCCATGGAGGAGACCCCGGGAGAGGAGACCCAGGCTCCCGGCGTGGACGACAGCCTGGTTTTGGGGCGATTGCCTCAGTTCCTTTAAGGCTGAAGGGGGATGAACCTGCACTTGCTCTGAAGCTACCTACACTTGTTCCTCAGCAAAGCCAGGTGGGGAGGTGGGCGTGCGACCTGTCGGGGGCGGGGGGGCCGAGGCATTTCTAGGGGACAGCTCCCAGCTGGGGTCCCCCTTCCCCAGGGGCCTGAGACCCCCACCTGGGTGTGTGAGGCCCTCCTGCCCCCGACCCCCAGGACAGGATCCCAAAGGAGAAAGTCGCTACCAGAAGCCCCCCCCCCGCCCCCCCCCCGTGGTTCTTAGCAGCTTTATTGCTGTTAAAAGAAGCTATTGAATAGCTACTGTGGCACTTTCCCAGTTCTAGTTTCTAATGTGGTCGGCATCGCCGGTGCAGCCTGCGTGACCCGGACGCGCCAACTTACAGCGCGGAAGGGCCCGAGGCCCAGGTCAGGGCGCGGCTGCCAGTCACACGAAGGGACTGGTCTGTTAGTGCGGCCGGGCCGGGCGGTGGGGTGGTTGGTCGCACCAGGTGGCCGTGCCGCCTGACCCCCCCGCCCCGCAGGGCCAAGCTGGGCATGCCCCAGTTCCTGAGCGCGGAGGCGCAGAGCCTGCTACGAGCGCTCTTCAAGCGGAACCCGTGCAACCGGCTGGGTAAGTGCTGTCCCCGCCCTGTTCCTACTCTGGGTTCCCAGGGTCCCGGGGCCCCCGGGGCCCGGAGGGGCTGAGGGTGGGGGTGCTGTCGCCTGATCTCCAAGGACACAAGGGCCCGTGAGGCCCAAGCTCACGGCCGCTTCCCAGGTGGTGGGAGCTGTTTGCACACGAAGTGGGGGCGCCTTCCTGCCGCTTCTTTGGGGCTGAGACGAAGGGCAGCCATGGAGGGGCTGCTTCTGTGTAGCCCCTTAACTGCGAAGCCTCAGCAGGCGCCAGGCTCGGCTTCCCCGAGGTCACCGCCACGCACTCCCCTCCATGGCCAGTCTCTGCAGGGCTCCCCGGGGCCACTTCCGCGGGCGGGGCTCCCGCTGACACCTGCGGGTCCACCCCAGCTCACGGCTGTCCTGCGGCAGGTGCGGGCAGTGACGGCGTGGAGGAGATCAAGCGTCACCCCTTCTTCGTCTCCATAGACTGGAACGTAAGTGGCCGTGGTCCCCCTCACAGTGACGGGGGACACACCAGCTGTCGGCACACACTGAGGCCACGTCCGCCCGTCACTGACAGGGCCGGAGCCTCACAGGGACTTGCTGGGGAAGAAGCTCCCAGCGTCGCGAGTGCCCTCAGAGCCTAGTGACCGAGTAAACGCAGCAGCTCACACCCACGTGGCTCAGTGGGGGGGTGGGGGGGCCGCAGCCGTGGCCCCGCTGCTCACCTGCTTGCTTTCCGCAGAAGCTGTACCGCAAGGACATCAAGCCGCCCTTCAAGCCCGCGGTGGGCCGGCCCGAGGACACCTTCCACTTCGACCCCGAGTTCACAGCCCGGACGCCCACGGGTGTGTGCCCGCAGCAGGGGTAACCCGGGTCCCTGCCGATGGCAAGTCCGCCTCCCCGACCGGATAATCCCGGGCTCAAGGCACTTTCATGGGAAATAGTGGTCCCGTTTGGGGTTCATCCAGGCTCCTGGACTCAGCCCCCACTTCTTGGTCTGAGGTGTCAGCCCAGTGGCCTCCCTTTCAGACGGACTCACAGGCTGGCATAGGGCAGAACCTGGAGACACGGCCCTCGTTTCATTGGGGGAGGGGGGCGGGGGCCGTTACGTGCCCAGGTTTGTGGGGGACAGATCTGACTGGTGCCGGTGGAAACGCCTGTCTGAGTTCCACGGCCGCTGGGACTCAGCGCACAGAATGGAAGCTGCTTTCACAGTCCCCGCCTGTAGCCACTCGAGGGTCTCGGTCCCCTCAGATCCGGTCGCTCCCTTTGCAATTCACCGCGCTGTGATCCGCGCTCTGACCCGCGCCGTGATCCGCCCCATGAATTTCACAGATGAGTCAGCTCCTGCAGATTCCGGGGGAGTGTGTACAGGGTTCTCTTCTTACTGCGTCGGAAGCTGAAGTTGTCTGTGATTCTAAAAGAACCACGAAGCCAATAGCTGGTCAGACACAAAGGACCGAGGGCCTCGTTCCGAGGTTGAGGCTGTTGGTGGAGCCCGTTCCAGCCACGATGGCTCTCGGGTGTGAGCTGTGGGCAGACCTGCCGTCTCCGGGCTTTTGCGGGACAGTGCGGGGCGGGCAGCTCCTGACCCCACGGCGGCGGCTCAGGGACGGGGAGGAAGCAGATTCCGACGCTGCCCATGAGGGGCCGTGGCACGCGGTGGACACTGAGCTCTGTCGGGACTTCCTGCTGCGCCCAGGTGGCACCAAGAACCTCACCATCGACCAGCTTCAGAGTGTTGTGTTAGCTCTGCTGCAAGGTTTAGTGAGGCGCCTCGGGCACCACGACACTGCGCACCCACCCCGTGCACACACCCCGCTGTCCCCACCCCACAGTCCCGCAGCCCCTCACAGCTGACGCCCACCCCCCGTCCCCGCAGACTCGCCGGGCGTGCCCCCCAGCGCCAACTCGCACCAGCTGTTCAGAGGCTTCAGCTTCGTGGCCTCCAACCTGGTCCAGGAGCCGCCGCAGCAGGACCCGCACAGAGTGGCTGTTCACCCCATCGTGCAGGTAACCCTGCGGGCGGGGCGCATGCACTTGGCCAGGCCATCTCAGCCCGGACGGGTGCTCCGCCCGACTTCTCGTGCCGCGGGGGTCTCTGCGAGCTGGCCACGGGGTCCGACCCTGGCCGTGTCCCCGCCTCGCTCATCCCAAGGGGGAGAGAGTCCTGGTGGAGGTCAGGTGTGCGGGCCGAGCCCCAGGTGTCACTGGCAGGCGTCCTCGCTGTGGGGAGTGGAGCCAGGACCACAGGCGGTGGCTCCGTGTGTGGGAGCCACGTCCCTGTCGTGAGATGTGCCCCGGGGAAGGTCAGGAAGGTGACTGTTTGTAGGTTCCCACCTTACAGACCCCGCCAGACAGGGAGAGCGCCGAGCAGAACCCATGACGACGTCGCATCTCACGCAGTCGGGGCACAGGGGGCGCTGGGCTTCACGTTTCTCCCCGCCCCCCTCCCCCGCCCTTTGGGGAAGAAAGGGTATCTGAGGGGATGCTGCCTAGGAGGGTGCGCGGGGCCTCGTGGGGTCCGATTTCCACTTAGATGTCGACATGCAGACACGCGCTCGGGAGGGAGGCAGCGTCTGAGCCCCACGCTGGGCCTCCCGGCACCGTCCCGCCCGCTTCCAGATCCTCCCTCCGCTGCTGGGGAAACGGGCTGTCAGGGCCCCACAGGGTCTGGAAGGGTCTTGACCGAGAGGCGGGGGACTCGGGGGTCCGATGGGGAACCGTCGTCCTAGCTCCACGGCCTTGGCCAGTGGGCTTGCCCCTCCCGGCCTCCGTGTTGAGGCGCACAATCCGGACCCCCCTTTACACTTGTGCTCTGTGCCTCCCCCTGCGAGAGCTCTGAGGGCCCTGCCTCCACCCCCGGCCCCAGGGTCAGGGCACAGCCTGGACCTCGTCGCACTGCCCTGTGTGCCCTCCCCTCCCCCCTGCACTCCCCACCCACCCCACGAGGGCTGAGGGCCTGCCTCCGTCCCACAGCAGCTGCACGGGGACAACGTCCACTTCTCCGACGGCTACGAGGTCAAGGAGGACATCGGGGTGGGCTCCTACTCCGTGTGCAAGCGGTGCGTGCACAGGGCCACGGACGCCGAGTACGCCGTCAAGGTGAGCCATGCCGGGCCCTGGGCAGCTGCCTGCACCCCTCTGCAGGTGCCGCCCCTGCCCCGCCCGCCCTCCACCTCCTAGGCCCCCACACGATGGGGCTCCCCTTACTCTGACATTAGGTCCCCATTTGAACTTCGTTTTGCAAATGATGAATGTTTTCAGCTCCCGTTGCCATCGAGGCACTGGCCCCTCTCGCACGCCGCCCTGTGGGTGCTCCACGCTGGAGGGTAGCTGTGGCTCTCCACGTTGAGGAATGTGGGGCTGGGGGCAGGCATAGCGACTGGCAAAGGGAGGGACAGAGGGGAGGGGGGACATGGCTGCAGTCCCCGAGAATCGAGTCAGAGAGGAAGCCGGTGGCTCCCTGCAGCCTGGGCCAAGCCTCACATGGCGGCGGTGGCGCACGCTCAGCCGTAAGGGACAGGAACAGTGTCCACCATCCAGTCTGTCGCTCACGTAGTGGCTTTCGCTGTGCGCTTGTTGCTACATTAAGTATTTGCCCAGGAAATATAAACTGTCAGTTTCCTGGTGGGTCCGTGTGGTGACAGCTACGTTCCCTGCGACGTGGTAACCTAGTGTCTGGGAGAGGATACGTTGCTCATTCTCCACAGGATGCTCGGCCCACCCCGCCGACCTGGCCTGGGTCTGGGGGGGGGAGGGGCAGGTCCACCTGGGCCCAGAACTTGCCCTGAGAGCCAGTGCCCACACCCCATCTTCCCCAACAGTCGGCCTTGTCCCGGGGGAGCGGGAGGTGGGAAGGTCCCGGCCTCTGGCGCTGCCTGTGCGGGAGCCTCACGCCTCCGCGGTCTGTCACAGATCATCGACAAGAGCAGGAGGGACCCCTCGGAGGAGATCGAGATCCTGCTGCGCTATGGCCAGCACCCCAACATCATCACCCTCAAGGATGTGAGTGCGTTAGGTGCTCCCTTCCCGTCCACTTCTCCTCGATGCTGGCCCGAGCAGGGTGACCGGGTGCGTGGGGGTGGGGGGGGGCGTGTAGACAGCCAGAGTG
Source organism: Murina feae (assembly GCA_004026665.1). Taxonomy (NCBI): domain Eukaryota; kingdom Metazoa; phylum Chordata; class Mammalia; order Chiroptera; family Vespertilionidae; genus Murina; species Murina feae. The sequence continues at coordinate 13,705 of PVJC01020128.1, forward strand.
TGAAGGCCGGGGCGAGGGGAGCTCCCTGTTCCTCTCCCCTTCCTTGCGGGAAGCTGCCCCTGCCTGTCTGGACTGCGGGGTCCGGCTGCTCTGAGTCCCGTCCTGGCATAGAGGCCCATAGGCTTGTCAGAGATGCAGGGCAGGCCCTGCCAGGACCTGCGGGTCAGAACTGCCGTCCACACCCCCAGGTGCCAGGTGCACGGAGCGTCTGCACCCGCCGCCCTGGGCCTGCTGCACGCTGTGTGCAGCCTCCACGTGTTCAGTGTCGACGTGTCTCGCGGGGGGGGAGGGGGGGGGCAGAAGGTTGGGACTCATCCCAGCAGGAGCCTCGCGTGCAGTGTGAGCTCCTGCCTCGCTGTCGTTCCTGCCCCTCAGGTCGTTCACGCTGGTTCTGTCCTCAGAGCCGCGTCCGAGTGAGTGGACCGGCCCTTCCCTTGCTCTACACAAGCCTTGCTTTCACGTCCCAGGAGCCCCCCCTCTGAACTGTCCCTCTCTCGCGGGCACAAACACCTGGGGTGGGGTGACCGTGGGGGACGCGGCACTGACCCCTGCGCCCTCCCGGCCCAGGTCTACGACGAGGGGCAGTTCGTGTACCTGGTGACGGAGCTGATGCGCGGCGGGGAACTGCTGGACCGCATCCTGCGGCAGCGCTGCTTCTCGGAGCGCGAGGCCAGCGCCGTGCTGTGCACCATCGCCCGGACCATGGACTACCTGCACTCGCAGGGGGTGAGCGGGGCGGGGCGGGGGGAGCAGAGCTGTGATGTGGCCTGCACGCGGCTTCTTCCTGTGTCTGAAATCCCTGGTGCACTGACAACCCTGCGGGGCGCACTGAGCATGAGGCAAACACTCCCCTTTTTATATATAGACTGGAGGCCCAGTGCGCGAAATTCATGCACAGGGGAGGGTGGGGGTCCCTCAGCCCAGCCTGCCCCCTCTCACAGTCTGGGACCCCTCAGGGGATGTCCTACTGATGGCCACAATCTGACAGGTGCACACGCGCGCGCGTGTGTACGTGTGTGTGTGTGTGTGTGTGTGTGTGTGTGTGTGTTTGTGTTTGTCCGTTTGTCCACTGGGGGCCTGCCCCAGCTGCATTGGAGGCTGGAAGCAAGCACCCCGTGTGTGTGTGTCTCTGCTGGGGGCCTGCCCTCATCCACACCATGGAGGCACCCCTCTGTCTCTCAGGCTCCTGGCCTCGCCTGTATGTTGTTCTCTCCTTTGAGCTGTGGTCAGGCTGGGTGCTGCCTGCAGGCCAGCTTGCCTGCTCATGGATGTCCTGGCGAGCCAGGAGCAGGCCCCGCTGCGGGCTGCTGGGCCGCCTGCTCATTCTCTCCTGCTCCTGATGGCTGTGGCGGCCAGGAGCAGGCCCCTGAACATGGGCTGTCCACCAGCCGCCTGCGTGTTCACACTCCTGCTCCTGATCGCCGGGGTGACTGGAAGCAGGCCCCCAAATATGCAGCAGCCTGTGGGTCTCTCCTGCTCCTGATCGCTGTGGTTGCCAGGAGCAGGCCCCCAAATGCGCGAGCAGCCCGCCGGCCGCCCATGCATTGGCTCTCCTGCTCCCGATCACCATGGCGGCCTGCAGGCCCCGCTGCGGGCTGGCTGCTGGTGGTGCTTGCCTGCTCCAGGGCAGTGTGACCTCCTGAGGTAATGCCTGCTCAGCTCATGTTGCCAGGGTGACGCCACCAGCGTCCTGCCCCACCGCTATGGGCGCCGCCATCTTTGCCCCGGAGTGACAGTTAATTTGTATATTACTCTTTTATTAGATAGGATTATATATAGATACCTTTATTGATTTCAGGGAGGGAGGGGGAGAGAGAAGCATCAATGATGAGAATCATTGATCGACTGCCTCCTGCATGCCCCCCACTGGGGACCGAGCCCACAACCCAGGCCTGTGCCCTGACTGGGAATTGAACTGTGACCTCCTGGCTCATAGGTTGACACTTAACCACTGAGCCACACTGGCCGGGCACAAATACTCATCTTTAGAAACCTTTATATTCAGGTTCCCTGAACTCACCGCATTTTCTTGTGTTTAAAATCCTCACTCGAGGACATGTTTTCATTGTTGATTTTAGAGAGAGAGGAAGGGAGAGGAGAGAGAACGTCAGAGAAAAACGCCCGACCGTTGCCTCCTGGATGCGCCCTGACGGGGTCAGCTCCGCCCCCTTTTGGTGCAAGGACAGCGCTCCAGCCAGCCGAGCCTGAGCCGCCCCGTGTCCAGCATAGCTGCCATTTGCTTTTCACGCATATCTCAGTCACTGTCAGAGGGGCTTGCGCAGGCTCCTCAGATGTGAGTCAGTGTGAAGCGGGGTGCCTCTAAGGGCAGCATCCAGGCTGCCTTGCCCTGCTGTAGGGCTGTCAGAGCAAAGGGCTCCCGAGTGAACCCCGGTCCCTAAGCACCCCCACTCTCCCACCCCTCCCCCGCCATCCAGGCCCCCCCGCTTAGGCAGCCCCTCCTCCTCTGCAGGTTGTGCACCGGGACCTGAAGCCGAGCAACATTCTGTACGTGGACGAGTCTGGGAACCCCGAGTCCATCCGCATCTGCGACTTCGGGTTCGCCAAGCAGCTGCGCGCCGAGAACGGGCTGCTGATGACGCCCTGCTACACGGCTAACTTCGTGGCCCCCGAGGTGAGCCCTGAGCCGGCGGGGTGGGGTGTGGCGGCCTCACACACAAACCAGAGGGAGGGCCGCTGGTGCTCGACACGGGGCATTTCATCCGTGTACTCGACTCCGCCCACCTGCTCGCAGCTGTGACACAGCGGCCCGGGGGGGGGGGGGGGGGGGGGGGGGGGGGGGGGAGTGTAGTCCGTCCCCATAGCGGGACGTGGCCCAGCCTCAGAGGGGGAAGTCCCGCCCTGGGCGACACGGACGCTCCTTGAGGACATTATGGTCGGAGATGAGCCGGACACAGGGTGACCCTGTCTGGTACCTGGAGGGTGAGGTGGAGACTCCGAGGGCAGGCGGGCAGGCCCGGGACTGAGGGTGGGAGGGTCTAGGCCGGGAAGACGCAGAAGTGGTGGAGGTGGAGGTGGCGGCGGGCACAGTGAGCACGCGCTCCGCGCCGCTCCTCCGGCGGGTGAGGTGTCGGTGCCACGTTCCGTGTGACCTCCGTTTAGCAGTTCTTCCGCCTTAGCCATGCGATGCCCCCTCCTTGTCTGCGACCTGTGCCCGGCAGGCTGTGGCTCCCGGAGGGGTGGTCTCTGGGAGCCCGTGGGGCGCGTTGGAGTGGCTTTGCCTGCACGAGCGACACCCGTCCCCACGCTGCGGGCCTGCGGGCCCACCGGAGCAGCACGCCGGACCTGCGTCGCCTCCCCCCGTGCTCACCTGTGGCGCCTGTCCCGTCAGGTCCTGAAGCGGCAAGGCTACGACGCGGCCTGTGACATCTGGAGCCTGGGCATCCTGCTGTACACCATGCTGGCGGGGTGAGCGTGCGGGCGAAGGGAGAAGGGAGGAGCAGGCAGGGCCCGGGCTGCAGGCCCCGCGCACCCACCCCCACGCAGGCCTCTGGCCTCAGGCCCACACCCTCCCACCACAGGGGCCACGCATCCGCTCCTGAAAACCATGCTCTCGACAGTGGCCTGCGGACGGAGGGTCGCAGGTTCGATCCCGGTCAAGGGCATGTACCTGGTTGCAGGCTCCCTCCCTGGCCCCGGCTGGTCTGGCGCTTGCCGAGGCAACCTATCCATGTATCTCTCCCACATCGCTGTTCTCTCTCTCTCTTTTCCCCCCTCCCTTCCACTCTCTAAAAATCAATGGAAAAACTTCCTCGGGTGAGGATTAACAAAAATAAAAATAAGTAAAATTAAAATCATCCTCTTGAGCAAGGAAGCGCCATAAAAGTCCTGGTCAGACAGCACCCGGAGGCAGGCAGCCCTCGTGCTGCTGTGGCCGAGGGTGGCATCAGACATGCGGGGACCAGTTTGCCGGGACCAGGCACCTTGTGGTGTGGGACGTGGGTCATGTCTCCCTCACGAGCTCAGCTGCCGGCTGGCTCCTGACCCCCGGGCCTGGCAACCGCTGTGGTGCCTAAGGCTCCTCCAGCATGAAGTCTAGAATGCTAACCCGCTGGTGCCCAGCGTTTCAAGTCGAATAAATACTCGAGTGGAGGGGCCACCCGTCCTATTTACAGCAGCAAAACGGACACGGCCTCGCAAGAATGAACGGGCCAGCCTGACAGGGTTTCCTCGTGAATCGGCGACTGTGCCGAAGGGAGGAGGGCGGCCGGTTCCCTGGCTGTGAGAGCCAGCAGAAACCCTGCTTGGAGAGCGGGTACTGCGGGCCCTGCTCTGCACTCCAGGGAACAGTGAACACCCGTCGTGCTGAGCACGCACGTCTGTGAGCCCGTGATTCTACCCGTGTTGCAACTGAAGTTCAAAATCCGTTTGTCAGAGAACCCAGAGCTGGTGATAGATGAAGCGGGGGCCCCTGAGACCTCAAGTCTCCAGCTCCCATCCATCATAGCACGCTGTCACCATGGAAACCGAGCCAGGGGCCGACCACTGTTGTACCCTGTCGCCAGGGAAGCCAGGAGTGGCCCAGGAAAGCTCTGCTGGGTCCGCGGAGCTTGGCTCGCCTGCCCTGCCAACCCGGCCGTGACTGAGGGAGGACGTGGGTGGAGCACTAAGAAGCAGATTGTGCTTTACCATGAATGCTGGATTTGGAGCGCAGTGGGGAAGAAACGCTGTTTTTATATACATATTTTTATTGATTTCAGAGAGGAAGGGGAGGGAGAGAGAGACAGAAACATCAATGATGAGAGAATCATTGATCAGCTGCCTCCTACGCATCCTCCCCCCCCCCCCCCCCCCCCCCCCCCCCCCCCCCCCCCCCCCCCCCCCCCCCCCCCCCCCCCGCATATGTCCTGACCAGGAATCAAACCATGACCTCCTGGTTCATAGGTCAGTGGTCAGCCATGCCGGCCAGGCTAAGAAAAGGCCATTTTTAACAACAAAAAGACAGGATTCCGTTACGAACTTGGAGATCATGCATCCTCATTACCAAAACCCCTCTCACTACGCAGATTCACCCCTTTTGCTAATGGGCCTGACGACACTCCAGAGGAGATCCTGGCGCGGATCGGCAGCGGGAAGTACGCGCTGTCCGGGGGGAACTGGGACTCGGTCTCGGAGGCGGCCAAGGTGAGCTCGTGCCCGCGGCTTCCTTGGGGAGGGCGCTCAGAGCAGCCATGCACCTGCCCCCGAGCCCGGGGACCCCTTCATGCCAACAACGCAGGTATTTCACCAGCAAGATGATGCTCAGCTAAAAACAATGTTGGCAGAAACATTTGATAGCACTTTCCACGCTTCCTACAGTCGTGGTGAGTCAGAGCCCGTGAGCTGTGTGTGCAGAGAGAGACGCTGGTGTTTTTAGAAATGGGCCTGCGTGACTCTGGAGGCTGGGAAGGCCGTGTGCAAGGCAGGCGGCAGCTGGGACTGAGCACAGCGGCAGGTCTGCCCTCGAGGGAGCGGGCTCCGGGGCCGCTCTGTGACCACCCGCTCCCTCTCCCGCCTCCCGCAGGACGTGGTGTCCCAGATGCTGCACGTGGACCCGCAGCAACGCCTGACGGCGCTCCAGGTCCTCAAACACCCGTGGGTTGTGAACCGAGAGTGCCTGCCCCAGAGCCAGCTCAGCCGGCAGGACGTCCACCTGGTGAAGGTACTCAGCCAGGAGGCCAGTGGGGGGGGCGCGGGGCGACCCGAGACGGTGCAGTGGCGCACCCCGTTCACCTCAGGATTCAGCGTGCAGAGCTCACTGCATACATGCAACACGTGTAGGACAGCTTCTTCTCCGGGCTCCCAGCTTCAGTGTGTGTGTGTGAGAGAGAGAATCGAGGCTGTGCCAATTCCTGGCCCCAAAGTCCTCAATTCTAGACCAAAGGTCTGCACTTTTCCGACAGCCCAGACAGTAAATTTTTGAGGCGTTTCGAGCCGGATGCCTCTGTCTCGAGGACTCCGCCCCACTGAGTCGCACAGAAACACCCGAGACAGCAGATCCGCAGTCGGTGTGGCTGCATTTGGTGAAACTTTATTCACAAAGCAGCAGCCACCGCCCTCCCCCCTCCCCACACACACACACACACACACACACACACACACACTCTCTCTCTCTCCCGTAATATTCTGGTAGGTTCCCTGGCACATCCGCAGTGTGGGGCGTGCAGGAGGCGGCCCATCAGTGACTCTCTCATTGTTGATGTTTCTCTCTCTCCCTCTCCCTCCCTCTCTCTGAAAACAATTTTTTAAAAACTTGTTAAGTGGCCAAGAGGAGGTGGCCAGGCCCTGGCCGGGTGCCAGCGTGGGGACATAGCAGGCCCCGAGCAGGCCGGAGCCCTGCCACAGCGGGGGCGGTGGACCTCAGCCTGGGGCCCGGTGAGAGTCTGAAATATGTACCCCAAGTGTCCGGCGCAGCTGACGCTGCCATGGGGGTCAGGTGAACACGGAGATAAAACCCCAGGTCACTGCAGCTCGGCGTCCCGTAGGGGCCCTATGGCCCCGCACACGTGGGGAACCGAGGCCCAGAGGCCGCGCTGCTGGCTCTGGCAGGAGCGGTGTCCCGGCGGTCACTGCCTCTCCCTTGTCTTGCAGGGTGCCATGGCCGCCACCTACCTGGCCCTCCACAGGACGCCCCAGGCCCCGCGGCTGGAGCCCGTGCTGTCGTCCAGCCTGGCCCAGCGCAGGGGCATGAAGAGACTCACGTCCACGCGGCTGTAGCCAGCAGGACCCGACGCCTGGCTGTGGGCGCCGGCCTGGGACCCGGGCACGGGCGCTGCTTGAGCGACCACGGCGCCTTCGCTGTGCCCACGTTTCCCCTTCAGCCTGAGCGGGTCCGAGAGTGCCCTCCCACACCTCGCTCTGCCGCCTGCTGCCCCTTCCCGGCGGCCGCAGGGACTCCTGTCGCCACTGCACGCAAAGGCCTTCCCCACCCGGCACCTGCTCACCGGCGGCTCTGCCTCGTGAGGCCGAGGTTGGCCAGGAGGAAGTGGTCATGGCAGCGCCGTGGTCGTGGTTGGCTTCCAGGGCCCCATTGCCGGCGGCTGAAGGTGACAGAGGGCACGGGCACAGGAGCAGAGCCCGGCCCCTGGCGATGACCCGAGTCTCGTCTCGCTGCCCCTCGTGTGTGACTGAGGTCCGGGCTGTGTCCTCGCAGATCTGAGCGGGAGGCCCCCCAGAACCCCTGCACTCGACCTCGGTGCCCAGGAGCCAGTAGCCCGGGTTGGGCGTCTCGGGGCTGAGGGCCTGGCTTGCTCTCTCCCCTGTTCCCGGAGACACTGTGACCTCGGACCCTGACCTCGGGCCTCTGTCGCCCACCGGGGTCGGGGGCACGGCCGGGGCTGCGTCCGCACAGGGATAGCCTCTGCGGAAGCTGAGCTGTGTGCTGCGCCTGCTGCAGGGTCTGTGCTTGTCCAGTGAGGCCGTGTGTGCCCGGGTGCATGCGGGCGCTCAAGCTGCGCCCCTTTGTTAATAAAATCCTGACCGCTCCCTGGGGCTGGAGGAGGCAGCGCCTGTGTCCTCATCTCCTCCAGCTCGTGCCCAACTGGGGAGCCACCCCGCCGGGCGGAGGAGGACGGGCACTTGTCTGTCCCTCCGTCCATTCGTCCCTCTGTGCTCAGGCTAGTCTATGGGGGCGACTGTAGGGCACAGCCAGGTTTTCCCTAAAAAGATGATATTTTATTGTTTCTTTTGTTCTTCAGTCTCAACTCCAGTACCACACGCACACGCACATGCACACACGTGCCCACACAGGGGCCGCCTGCTGGAAAGTCCCTCCCACCTGGCTGTGGCCTTCAGACCCTAGAAGATGAACGTGGGGTCCACACGGCACCTTCTCTCCGAGCAGCGGGCAGAGGTGGGACGCCGTGCCCGGCCCCCGCAGAGCCCACTGGCCTTGCTCGTTTCTCGGTGGAAAGTGCTTCCCAGGTCCGTGACTCCCGCCACCCGTCTGCTTAGGTCTGAGTTGCTTCACTTATTTCCAGAAACAGGAAACCGGGCACCTGCAGTCCCAGGTTCACCCTCCTGGAAACCCACCCGAGTCACATGTCCTGTTTGCAGGGGCCCCAGCTGCCCCCCTGCGCCCTCAGCTGGGTGTCTGCGGGGGGCGGGGGGGGACCCAGAGCTGAGAGTCCTGAGCGGCGGCCAGGAGTCCCTGAGAAGAGACGAGGCCCCTAGAAGCACCAAGTCTTAGGTGACGAGGCGGGGGCCGCACCCTCGGTGCGGATGACGGGGTCTGAGAGTTCACACGCTTGCGTGGGGCTCCCCAAACCTGGCGCCGGGGGAAGGCTCCCCAGGACTCGCACAGACTGCAGGAAGTCACAGGCCTGCTCACACCTTGGACCGCACCCCCTGGTCAGACACCCAGACTCTGTCCTGAGGACACCACACCCTGACCTCAGCCTCCAGCCCACCCCCTCGTGGGCCCTTCGCGACCCCTCTAGGGGTCACCCCACCAGATGGGCCCCCAGTTTAAGAAACCTGGCCCGCGCCTCGGTGTGCGCTGCCCAGTCGGACAACGAGGGTGAGTCACCTCCATCCCAGGTCAGACTGCGAGGACCTGCCCAGCCTTGTGGGTCCATGTCTGGGAGGCTGACCCCCTCCACAGGTCGGTGGCCAGTGTCAGCTAGTATGGCTCACTAGGTGGTATGTCCCCCCGGCCGCAGCTGGGCCCCCACATGGCGCTGACCGCACTGCATTTGCCCCCGAGAGCAGAACTGGTGTGCGGCGAGGAAGAGCCAGTGACTCCCCCGTGGCCTCGCCCAGCTGGGCAGGCGGGGCGCCTCCAAGGCTGTGCCTTCCTCGGAGCTGTGCCCCGACCCGCTCTCCGCCCCCACCCCCCAAGCCCCGCACCTGGCTTGCCCCCACAGGGATGTTTACAGGCCTCTGTTTGTTTGCGGGTTGTGTTTGTGGTGGGCGGCCCTGCACACGTATTTATTATGCTTTCCAGACTTTCTGAAAGGTTTTCTAAATAAACACGGGTTTTATGACGTGCAATGTGTTCCTAGCGCAGCCTCCGACTCTGTATTGTCACCCCAAAGGTCTGCACCTCGCTCCCTACTCCCTGACCAGGGGCTCTGCTGCCCTGCGCTGCCCAGGGGCACTCCACGGGGACAACCGGCGCACTCCCCAGATGTGTGTGTGTGCATGGGTATGCATGTGTACTCCATGTGTGCGTGCACTCCATGTGTGTGTATGCGTGCATGCACTCCATCTCTTGTGTGTACACGTGTTTGCATATGCTCCACACAGAGCCTGGTTGTGTGATGGGACAGGGCACCAGCAGGAGCCAGTGGGTGTCGTTGGTGAAGCAGGCGGCCTAGGGTGGCCATGGGGAGTTGTCCCCCACCCACCACTGCCCCGCATGCTGCCTCTCCTTTCTTTATACAGAAATACAACCAGAAGGTCCGCTGAGGGTCTTCACAAAATAAAGGGCATTGACGATGTGCCTGGCAGAGGGCAGAGGCCATGGGGAGGGCGCAGTGGGCACATGAAGATGGGCCAGAGAAGGCGCCACTGGGCAGTTGGGGGTGGAGCATCCTGGCCATGAGCACTCTGTAAAACTTCAGGCTCCGTCCCACAGACAAAGCCCACCAGTCCTTCGCATGCAGCTCAGGCGTGGTCCCCACTGAGCCTTGTCCAGCCAGGTGGGCACTGGGCACCAAAGTGGGTCTGGTGCAGGGCGCCTCCCTGCTGCCCGGATCAGCCTGTGGCCACAGCCACCTGTCCCTGCCCAGCTGCAGGGGATGCCCAGGTGCAGGTGGTGCCCAGCTGCAGGCGGTGCCGGCACAGACTAGAAGCGGGAGGCTCTGAGACAGGATTTTCGGACCCAACGCTCCGCCAACAGGACCCGTGTGGCCTCTGAGGCTCCACCCAGGGCTGTGCTGTGCTGGCAGAGGCCTGTGGGCATGGACGGTGGAGGTTGGTCACTTAATTCTCTTCCTCCCAAGACCTCACTGCTGCCTCTGGGAAGCCTGGTGGGATGTGTTTGAACTGCTACAACCCGCCACCAGGGGGAGAGTCCAGCTGCAGGGGCTGGACGAGGGCTCCCCACTCCGCCCTCCCCTCCCTTCCTGGGGGTCCAGGCAGTCCAGGCTGAACGGACACCTGGGCTCTGAGCCCCAAGGCGTCTGCGATCTGCGTCCACGTGGAGACAAACGGTGTGAGGTCATGAACGTGTGAGTCTCCAACCCACAAAGGGAGCAGCTTCCTCTCATTAGAAATGGCCACCTTCTCCCTGCCCCACCCGCTCAACACCCCGGGGAATTAATGCTTTTAAAACATATTTCTATTGATTTCGGAGAGGAAGGGAGAGGAAGGAACATCAATGATGAGAGAGAGTCGCCGACCTGCACACCCCACCCTGGGGATCGATCCCTCCCCAGGCATCCAACCATGACCCCCTGGTGGGCACTCCACCCCGAGCCCCGCAGCCGCCGGGAAGAGCTGACTCTGACGCAGGACGAGCCAGCGGTGCTGAGGGGAATGCGCCGAGGCTGCGGCAGCTGGAAGTCGCATTCCCGGCTCCCGTTGCGGCTCCCGCCCTGTGAGCTGCGGGGCCGTGGTCTCGGGGCTCCTGCGACACGACTGTGGGAAGGAGTGGGGACCCGTGTGGGGGTGCGCAGAATATGGGGGTGAGGGGCCGACCACATTGCCTCCCCCCACCCTCGGGGAAATGTCCAGTGTCCCCTCGGGCTAACAGCCAAGGACACCAGGGCTCGCTGGACCAGTTCATCCTGCCTTTCGGGGTGGAGACGCCGCCTTTGGCGATGGCTCAGGACAAACCAAGCGTTAGCTTTCACAGTCGCTGCTGAGAGCCGCCTGCAGACCCGAACGTGGACGTGGACGCTGCTCTGAGGTGGAGCACAGGGACCTGAGCGTCCAACGCGGGCCGCGCAGTGGGTGGCAGGTGTCTGAGGAGTGGCCGGCCTTGCTGTGAGGCTCGGGGTGTCTCTAACCCAAGTGCCAGCATCGCACTCGCAGTGTGTGCGCCTCCTGGACGCACAGCTCAGCGGCTACTGGGCCCTCGCGGTTCAGTCACGCTGACAGATGTGCCCGGGAGGCCTTGACCGTCAGCCCCGTCCCGCTCCAGCCCTGCAGCTCCGGCTCGGGAGGTGCTGCTCGGGGAGGCGGACCGAGATTTGGGCAAAACCAGAGGAAAGTGGCCCAAGAACGGAGGCCAGGAGTCACCGGACTGGGCGCCGGAGGAAACTAGTCATCGCCCCCGTCGGAGAACAGCCGGGCTGGCAACTGGTGGTCGGCGAAAAAGCCCACACGCATGAAAAACATGTTAGACCGGAGAACACATACATTCTTCCACTGCTTGAAACACCACCTAGGTTTTATTTTATTTTTTTTAAATATATTTTTATTGATTTCAGAGAGGAATGGAGGGAGGGAGGGAGAGAGAGAGAAAAGACATCAATGATGAGAGAGAGAATCATCGCTGGGCTGCCCCCTGCACGCCCCCTACTGGGGATCCAGCCCACAACCTGGTCATGTGCCCTGACTGGAATGGAACCGTGACCTCCTGGTTCATAAGTCGACACTCAACCACGGAACCACACCAGCCGGGCATCATTCAGGTTTTTAAAAAGTGATAAACTAATCTAAAATGCACCTAATCGACTAATCCACTCCAGCACGGATGGAAGAAGATGCGAACGAATGAAGGCCGAGGGGCTGCTCGGGTGCGAGCCACCTCCCAGGCCAACACCAGACCTGCCGCATAGACAGAGGTGTCGCCCGCCGCGGCCGAGAGACGGAGCGTGGAGCCTTTTCGACCCTACGAAGAGGGCCCTGGACAGAGTTCTAACTTGGTCGGTCCCTGTGTCCCTGTGCTCCGGCCCCTCATCCCTCCCAGAACGACCGAAAGAGATGGAAGCAGGGAAGGCGGCCGTGCCTACCAGGCCTGTCCACTGGGCCCTGGAGGAGCTCCAGGAGGTTTATGTCGACGTGACCTCCAGTTCAAGAATTTCTTGAAGTGATGGGACCACTTGCCAAACGTGGGCTCATCGAGGGCAAGGGCGGCGTGCTCCCTCCCCAGTGTCGCAGGCCGTGAATGAGCGCAGCCGGGAGCTGGCAAGCCTCCTCCTTTGGAAGATGGCTCGTGCTCCAGCTGCACAGGGAGGCAGGAGGGCTCATTTACTTATTTATTTTTAAAATACGTTTTTATTGTTGATGTCAGAGAGGAAGAGAGAGGGAAGGAGAGAGAGAAACATCCATGATGAGAGAGAATCATGGATCGGCTGCCTCCTGCACGCCCCACACTGGGGACGGATCCCGCAATCCGGGCCTGTGCCCTGATCAGGAATCGAACCGTGACCTCCTGGTTCATAGGTCGATGCTCAACCACTGAGCCAGTGGCTCTCAACCTTCTGGCCCTTTAAAACAATTCCTCATGTTGTGACCCAACCATAACATTATTTTCGTTGCTACTTCATAACTGTAATGTTGCTACTATTATGAATCGTAATGTAAATGTCTGATATGCAGGATGGTCTCAGGCTAAGGTGACCGGATGTCCCGCTTTTGGCAGGACAGTCCCGATTTTTAACAATTTGTCTCACGTCCCTTGGCGTTTTACAAAAGTCCCAATTTCTGGAAAGAATGCACGACAAGCTAGGGAACGGCGGGAGAACAGGAAGGGAATATACGGTTTTCGGCAGCCAAGCGGTCGACGGTGTCCCGCTTTACCAATGTTAGAATCTGGTCACCTTATTAGGCGACCCCTATGAAAGGGTCGTTCGGCCAAAGGGGTCGCGACCCACAGGCTGAGAACCGCTGCCCTAAGCCATGGCAGCCGGGTTGGAGACTGCATTTGCAATTGAAATTTCTGGAATACAAATCAGTGGTCATGATTTTGGAGACATTTCTAACATGAACAGGCAGAACACTTGGTCGCGATCGTCAGCCTTGTGTGAATCAGCTGCAAAGTCTACCACAAACTGAGGCGATGCGGGTCAGTGTGTGCAGCCGCTGACCTTTGAGTCCAAAGGGAACACAAGGGAGTTGCAACAAGAGGAGGTGAATTTACTTAACGTGAACCGAGGTCATTGCGAAACCGATGTTGCTTCTGCTTCAAAGTAAATTCTTCTGAAAAAGATGAACTGGTTTTGTCCATGTGAGCGCAAAGGTTAGAGGAGGAGGGTTTGGGGAGTTGCTCAGTTCCGTCTGGCATTTCGAGATGTGCGGAGTAACCTGGGTACGGGACATACGTCATTAAGTGGTAAACTCCATGAAACTTAAATGCAGATCAAGCTTTGCCAATGAAAACTTGGCGTCCAAATGGAGATGAATTGTAAGTCTAACATTCACACCAGACTTAGAAGGCTTAGTATGAAAAGAAGAACCTAAAATATTTCAATAATAACTTTTACGTTAGTTACATATTGAAATAACATCTCGGATGTTTAGGACTAAATAGACGAGGAAAATCAACTCCACCTGTTTCCTTCTACCTTTTAATGTGGCTACGGGAGCCTCACACTCGGCGGACGGCCCCGTTAGGTTCCCTCTGGGCTGCGTCCACCCGGACGGTCAGTCCCCTCCTCGTGCCGGGGTGTGTGGCTCAGAGGGCTCCGTAGCCCTGTGTCCTCCCAGTGCTCCCTCTCGCTCTTGGACAGGTCCCAGCCTTGGGCTAGCTCCTCTCGCCCTTTCATTTCCTGGGACCTGGGGCAGAGCTATAGGCCCAATAGGATTCAGGTCCTTGTGCTGGGTACTTGATGGTGCATTGCCCCAGGAGACACCCTGAAGCCGGTGAGTGACCCAGGAAGGGCCTCTGCTGCCCGTAGCTCCCAGCCCCCACACAAGCCCTCAGTGCTTTTGGCATCTAGCCCCTGATGCTTGCCACCCGAATGGGTCACTTCACAGGACTGCCCCCTGTTCTCCTTCCACCCTCCCTCCTTCCTTCCTCGCTGGGCTCCCCCTGAACTGCCAGGCTGCCCGGAGCAGTTCACACAGCTACTGCTCTCGGCGCCCTGATCATGGCAGCATCTCGGGGGCTATCTGCTTTTCTGTGCACCTTTTTGAGGTTTTAAAAAAATTACAGCTTAGGCGGCGGCCATGGCGGGACAAGAGGATCCTGTGCAGCGGGAAATTCACCAGGACTGGGTGAACCGGGAGTACATTGAAATCATCACCAGCAGCATCAAGAAAATCGCGGACTTTCTCAACTCGTTGGATATGTCTTGTCGTTCAAGACTTGCAACACGAAATGAGAAACGGACAGCCCTTGAACGGAGAATAGAGTACATTGAAGCAAGGGTGACAAAAGGTGAGACCCTCACCTAGAACTGTGCCGGACTGCTGCTGGGAAGTTGCTTTACAGAACACAGGCCTATGTGGGGAAGGTCCCAGCAGCCTTCCACTTCTCTCTCCTTAAAGAGCAACAGGGCTTATTCTTGTTTTTCTTTCTTCAAAAGTGTGGCCTTTGGGCTCTGCCATGTTCATCTGGCAGTGTGATATGGCATGTGGGGAGAAGTCCAGGGGAACTCTTGAAAACATTAGACATTTTACCTTTTCAGTAACATTTTGTAAAACTACTTGTCAATGTATTTGAGGCACTGGGAGCCAAAAGCCTGGGACTCTTCATTCAGGTCCTCCCCACCTCCCTCCTCCTTCCCTCCCCCCTCCCCCTCTCAAATTTTCCTTACAGTTCTCATGGCCTCTGCATTGACTCTATAAACAGTCTTTTCTCCTCCCCACCTTTGTTGGGAGGTAGTAGACAGTCCTGGCTGAGAGACTCATGCCCTGGCAAAGTGGCTGCCAGAGAATGTTGTTGCTAATCTACTAGTTTTTTTGTCCTTTTGAGGAGGTCAAGGCCAGGTCTCCACTTGGCTTGAAGGGACATTTTCAGATTTTCTTTCTGTCACTTGGGGTGTTTGCCTCTGATATTTCCCTAATAAACTCCTCAACTTAAAAAAAAAAAAAATTACCGTTAAGTTTCTTAAAGTAACTTGTTTGATATGATTACACAGCATCTAATTCGCCCCTTTCCGGTGTGTAATTGGCTGGCGGTTAGCATATTCATGGAGTTGTGCAACCACCACTGCAACCACCCCCATGCGGTCTCCACCACCCCAGGAGGTCAGCGCCAGCCGCAGTCAGTGCCGACTCCCCAGCCCCCCAACACAGGCAGCCCCTCTATTTCCCGCCTCTGTGCACCGTGGACTCTGGACATTGACACACGTGGAATCACATGACACAGGTTCCCTCGTGTCTGCCTTCTTTCATTTAATTTCTGCCCGGAAATATAAACTCAACACGGAACATCATGCTGACACCCCCTCCGCAGGTCTTGGTTTTTGTTATCATAGGAACTTCTGCTCCTAGGGAGCCTTGTTTGTGCCGCTGAACATGGCTCAGGAGACAGAGGTGATCACAGGCCTGCGCCCTCCGGTCTTGCAGGGGGTTTGGTGTCTTTGTTTGCTTGTGGGGGGCGGGGGAGCAGTTTGGTTTTTATTCAAGAAGCCCTTCAGGCCTGACCAGTTTGGCTCAGTGGATAGAGCGTCGGCCTGCGGACTCAAGGGTCCCGGGTTTGATTCCGGTCAAGGGCATGTACCTTGGTTGAGCGCACATCCCCAGTAGGGGGTGTGCAGGAGGCAGCTGATCGGTGTTTCTCTCTCATCAATGTTTCTAACTCTCTATTCCTCTCCCTTTCTCTCTGTGAAAAATCAATAAAATATATATTTTTTTAAAAAGGAGCAACAGATGTAGTAAGCAGAGAAACTGCCTTATTAATGGCCACTTCATCCTTAGCTGAAGGTTTGATATACATAAAAATGCAGTTACCATATGTGATGGAAACCACA
>PVJC01020129.1:0-29490 GCA_004026665.1 Murina feae
CATGCTAAGTGAAATAAGCCAGATGGAAAAAGTTAAGAACCATATGATTTCACTCATATGTAGGATATAAAATGAAAAGTGACAAATGAACAAATGAGAAAAGCAAACCAACAAAAACTCATAGATACAGATAGTAGTATGGTGGTTACCAGACGGAAGGGTGGTGGTGGAAAGTAGTAAAGGGCAAAGGGGGTCAACTATATGGTGATGGAAGAAGATTTAACTCTGGGTGGTGGGCACACAATACAATATACAGATGATGCATCATAGAATTGTACACTTGAAACCTACATAATCTTATTAACCAATGTCATTCCCATAAATTTAATAAAAAATAAAGAAAACATTTGTGAGGTTAAAGGAAGTACAATTTAAAACAAGAAACAATGGGAGAGAACCTTGCTACTGCTAAAGAGTTCAAGATTTCTCTTTCAAAAGAGTTGCATTAAAAAGTTACTAGGAAAAGTTGCTGTATACACACTGTTGATGACCTTTAAGCTAATGGGAAATTGAACACTGAATATATGCAGATGTTACTCATTTTTCAAATGAGAAGAAATAAAATCAATACACTAAACAAGTGATATTTACATATATTCCTGGAAAGTTTCTAAGAAATGATGAAAATTTGAGAGCCAAGAAAAGAAGTTATAAGATGAGGACGCAGTTTAAGTTTACTAAGACCATGTCTAATTAGGCCAATTCCTTTCTTCCTCGTGGCTGCTGGACTTATCACTCTATATCCTCTGTGATATAAAAGTACATTCTCTATATTCTGTCTGCTCTTTTCTCATTGAAGCAAAGTATACCTTTTTTATTTTTGTTGTTGTTGTTAATCAGTGGATATTTTTCCACTGACTTTTAGAGAGAATGGAAGGGAAGGGGAGAGACAGAGAGAGAGAAACATCTATGTGAGAGAGACACATCCATTTGTTGCTTCCCCATTCACCCCAACCAGAGTGGGGGATCAAGCCTGCAGCCGAGGTATGTACCCTTGACTGGAATTGAACCCAAGATCCTTCAGTCTGCAGGCTGATGTTCTATCCACTGAGCCAAACCGGCCAGGGTGAAAGCATACCTTTTAGGAGGTATCCTTGAAAGTCTACTTCCTACACTTGACTGTGAAGGCAGGGAGCATATATCTTTATATCCATACTAGAGGCCTGGTGCACAGATTCATGCACTGGTGGGGTCCCTCGGCCTGGCCTGTGCCCTCTTGCAATCCGGGACTTCTTGGGGGATGTCCAACATCCTCTGAGGGATGTAATAGTGTGCAAAGCAGCAGGCAGCTGGGGAGGAGCCTGAGCCCAGGCTGGGCACTGCGCTGCTGCCACTCATCCCTGCCCTGCTGTGTCTGCCACTGCTGTCTCTCAATAGTGCTGCCACGGAGGCAGGAGAGGCTTGTGCTGCTGCAGCTCTGCTCGCCAGCAGTGAGCACAGCTTCTGGCACCCATCAGTCAGCTGAGCAGAGCTCCCACTGTGGGAGCACACTGACCATCAGGGGACAGCTCCTGCATTGAGTGTTTGCCCCCTGGTGGTCAGTGCACATCAGAGAGACTGGTCAAAAGGTCAACCAGTCACTTAGGGTTTTATATGTATAGATTGTTTCTATGAATAATATTTATGGACAAAACTAATTAACAGCATATAAAAGAAATGCATTAGAAAATTTTGTATTAGTATTTCATTAAAGCATGTCATAATGTTCTAATGATATCTATATGAACAGGAGGGAGGAACATATATTAATTGCAAGGGCAACTAAAGAGATTAATAACTCTTGGAACAAAAATATTAAAGTGTTTTAAGTAAACCAAAATGAACAAGGGGAATTGTTTCTAGTAGCATGCAGCAGGCCCCTGTCTTTGGCCCTGTCTTGCTACACATTTTTAACCAACAGTTAGATAAAAATACAGAGGGTGATTTATTAAACCATGGGTGATACAAATTTGGAACGACGGTATACAAGTCAGGTCTTAGAAAGAATCAGCATCCAAAACCATTTTCAGTAGCATTAGAAAAAGCTGTTGAAAGTAATAGAAGAGTGGACTAAATGGAACAAGAGAAACAGAACAGATATATAATTGGGTCCAAAGAATAGGCTACAAATGTACCAAAAGGCTAAGCAGCAGCATGAACAAAAAGCCTTAAAGGTGATCGTGGATGTTAAACACACCAGCTGTGCAATATGGCTGTTGAGTCAGTGAATGTGATCTTAAGGTGCATTAAGAGAAGTATAGTTCATAGAGTGAAGGAGGAAAGACAAGTTGAATATTTTGAGCATGGTATTCTATTATAAAAATATTTCACAATTTATCCATTCTAATAATGGACTTTTATTTATCCCTACATGTTGGGGCTATCCAGAAACATCAGCATGTTGTAGGGTAGCACTGAACATTAGAACTGTGATGCTGGAAATGCTTCATATCTGTGCTGCCCAACACAGTAGCCACTGGCCACATTTGGATATTGAGCACTAAGTTGTCAGTCATGCAATTCCAGAACTGAATTTTAAATTTAAAAAAAAATCTTAAATTAATTTAAATTTAAAGAGCTATGTGTGAATAATGGCTACTGTATTGGATAGTGCAGTTCTAAGTTATATACCTGAGAATGGAATTTCTAGGACATGAACCATGTATTTATATAACTTTTATAGCAATTGCAAAATTGTTTTCCAAAGTATTTTTAAGAATTTACTCAACCAGTAGTTTGTGAGTTTTTATTGTTCCACATTCTCATCAATTCCTGGCATTGTCAGACTGTTTAGGTGTAGCTATTCTTTGGGTATGTAGTGGTCTCT
Source organism: Murina feae (assembly GCA_004026665.1). Classification (NCBI taxonomy): domain Eukaryota; kingdom Metazoa; phylum Chordata; class Mammalia; order Chiroptera; family Vespertilionidae; genus Murina; species Murina feae. The sequence continues at coordinate 2,807 of PVJC01020129.1, forward strand.
TATTGCTATTTTAATTGAGATTTCCAGGTTACTTATGATGTGTTCCTTTCTGTGTGTTTACAGATATTTGTATTTCCTTTTATGTGAAATATTAGTTTAAATCTTTTGCTTATATACTGTTGAGTATCTGTCATTTTCTTATTGATTTATTGGTGTTCTTTATAAATTACATATTATAAATAGAAGTCCTTTGTTGGTTATATATTTTGCAAGTATACACACACAAGGATTTCAAAATATTGATACCCCAATCTTACTCCAGACCAATTAAATCGGAATTTCTGTGGGTGGGGTGGGGGCATATTTAAAGGTTCCCTGGGTGATATTAATTGTCCTATGGAAGGTGAATAGATTAGAAATTAGTGTAAGTAATGATTTGCTAACCATAAACTATCTTTCTGAAGCAGTTATGGTAATGGGTATGTGGACTGTCTCTGGAATCAGATTGCCAGAGTTTGCGCCCAGGCTCTGTTCGTGATAGACTTTAGGCTTAAATTTTCTGTGCTCCAGTATTTTTTTATTTGCAATATCGGGTAATAATATCTGTCAGACAGTCCTTGTGAATACTAAATGAGCAATTATATGTAAAGTGCTTAGACCTATTTATGACACATAGCAGATGCTCAGTAAGTATCTGTGTTATTTGGCGATAATAGAACTCTGTACTATTTTTAAAACTGTTTTGTAAATCTAAAGTAAGTTCACAATAAAGTTTTTAAAATGTAGTGAGTTTTGCCCTAGACGGTTTGGCTCAGCATTGGCCTATGGACTGAAGGGTCCCGGGTTCGATTTCGGTTAAGGGCACATGCCCTGGTTGTGGGCTAGATCCCCAGTGGGGGGTGTGCAGTAGGCAGCCAATTAATGATTCTCTGTCATCATTGATATTTCAATCTCTCTCTCCCCCTTTCTCTCAAAATCATATATATATTATATATATATACACACATAGTGAAGTGAGTCTGCTTTAAAAAAATTGAGTTTCCAGCCACTTGAGGTCACACAAGGGATAATCTAACCACTCAATAAGAGGTGGTAGAAGAGATTCAAGCCAGGGTGGTTGCAATACATAGCCTTTAGACCATGAGTTTTTTGTTTGTTTTTAACAGAATTCTTAGTTTAAAAGGTGAATTATAGGATTCCACGCAAACTTTGTTCTAAAGCTAATCCCCTTGGATTTAAAGAAAGTGAACAGTAAGACAGCTCAGTTTTACTTCATTTGAGCAAAGATGCATACTGTGAGGATCACAAAATGTGTTATGAAATATTTGAATTAGTTTATTCATTTCCCTTTGTTTTAAATACTTGTGAAGAAATTTACACTTGTGGATGTTTTCAGCCATACTCAAAATAGTTATTCTAAACTATACCATATATTAGACCATGGGGCTCAAACAATTTAAATCAGGTGAAAATTATACTCTGAAGTGGAGAAAAAATTCGAAACAAATCATGCAATATGATCCATTTTTGTCAAAATTAAAAGAAAGAGCTTAAAATTTTATTTGATAAAATGTAAACAGTGGTTAGCTCTGGGTGGTTGGAAGTGGGTGTTTTTCTTTGCTTATCAGCAGTTTCTAAATTTTATACAATATATTACTGCATAATCATAAAACAATGAAGGTTATAAATGATTTTTTAAAAAGCAGTGTAACAAATTTTCAGGTCTCTGAACAGTGGAGTAATGAATGAAACACTTCAGACAAATGAACATAACCAGATATAAAACATCTGTACTCCTAACAGTCATTTGTATTAGGATGACTGCCATGAAGCTGCAGATCTGATAGGTGAATTTTTCTCTGATCTTCACTTCAGTTAAAAATGTTGAAAGTTATTCAGCAAACAAGTGAAGCATTTTCAATTGTTAAGCTAACAATGTCACAGAAAACACTTAACATCTCAATGCCCAATTTAATTTTTTAATAGTTTCTTTTTTAAAATGTAAAGAGAATATGCACTTTTTTGAGGAGGTGGGTAAAGAGATTGTGAATTGGGGTATTTTTTTCTATTCTTATTTCACTTTATGGGACATATATTAGAGGGTTAATTTAACCCCACTCTTTAAATTAATATCCATCTCCTAGTGATTAGACGCTAACATAGTAAATTTACATTTAAATGTAAATCTACTCAATCTACATTTAAACATCCCATTGGACTTACTTGTATATTGATCTTAAGAACCTAATATAGTCTAGTTCAACTTTTGATTTCTACAGTTTTCTATGAAAATTACTTAAATAAACAATCCTATATAATAAAAGCCTAATATGCAAATCAACCAAATAGTGGAATGACTGGTGGAACGACGGGTCGCTATGACATACACTCACCACCAGGGAGCAGATTCTCAACCCAGGAGCTTCCCCCAGCCTGCAGGCCCCAGGCCAACCAAGGCAGGTGCCAGCACGGGGGGGGGGGGTTCCCCCCACCCCTCCATTCACCCCACTGGTGGGAGGAGAGGGAGGCGACTGGTGGCAGCTGTGGGATGCGGGGCCCTGATCACCCCACCAGTCACCCCACAGATCAGCCCTGATTGCTGGCCTAGCCTAGAGACCCTACCGATGCATGAATGTCATGCACCTGGCCTCTACTAATATTATAAAGACTAGGGGCCCGTTGCACAAAAATTTGTGCACTCAAGAGGTCCCTCAGCCAAGCCTGTGCCCTCTTGTAGTCTGGGACTCCTCAGGGGATGTCCACCTGCTGGCGTGCCTGGCCAGCCTGGGTGAGGGGCTGATGGCTGTTTGTAGGCTGGCCAAGTCCCCCAGTGTGGACCCTCACCCCATTTGGGTGTGGCCAGCCTGGGTGAGGGGTTGAGGGCCGTTTTCAGGCTTCCCACAGACCCTTCAGGGTTCAAGTCCCTAATGGGGTACCTGGCCAGCCTGAGTGTGGGCTGAGGGCCATTTTCAGGCTGCCCAAAGCTCCCATTGACCCAACGTCCCAGTGAGGCTGGCTGGAATCAGGTTTCTAGGGGTTTATTTATCTTCTATGATTGAAACAGTGTTGCTTTAAGCCGAGGCCTAGGCAGGTAACGAAGCCTCCTGTTTGCTTCAGCTCCCTGGCTTCTATAATTGAAACTATGTTGCCTTGAGCAGAGAGAGGCCCAGGCGGCCTAGGCAGACAGTTTACTCCTGGTACAACGGAAGCCTCCTGTTCGATCTAGTTCCGTGGCTGTTGGCCTCCATCTTGGCTGGGTTAATTTGCATACAGCTGCTCTGATTGGCTAGGGGTGTGTGGCTTGGCTTGTGGGTGTGGCTTAGGTGGCTTAGAGTGACAGTCAATTTGCATATTACTCTTTTAATAGAGTAGATTATAGAAATCAGTATTAACAAATAATACAACTTTCACTTGTAAAACAATTTTTAGATAAAGTATTTTCCTTAACATAAAATTTCTTTGATTCTTAGGTGACTTTAAAGTTAGTTCTTGTTGGTTTATTCTACCTAATGCCAAGTGGTTTGTGTAGCTAATCAAATGCAAGCTCTTCCCCTGCTTATCCTCATTTGAGAAGGTTTGTTTCAGAACCTGTTTTTCTATATTCTACTGGCATAGTGGAGAGTCTTTCACCTTACATGCTTAATGATAGAATTATCAGTGGGATTAAGTGGCATAGTTACATCATGTCTTTGTTTCTGACTTATGATAAATAAATGAGTTTCTCGAGCTTTAAGACAACACATTAAAAGAAAAGACAATTAAATCCATGGGAAATTTGTTGAACTTCATATTAAAAGAGAAAATTATAGTGATCACCCATAAGCCTCTAAATTATTTTATAAATCCAATTTCTTTTTTCATAGATGACAAGGCTTTGGGGTTCTGGAAAATCGTTATTTCATTTGAGGTACATTCATACCACATTAAAACTATAACAGAAGAACTCTGACATTTCTATTTTTCTGACTATGAAAATTAATAATGAACTGCTTAGGATTCTACACTATAGGGTTCCAAAAGTAAGTGATTATGTGGCTAAGCTTAACAATGAATTTTAGTCTTAACAAATACTCTCAACTCTAATACAGTTTATTGGATCACATTTAAAATTAACCATGCTAATGCCATTCTAATACTAGCTTCTTCATACCTTAACCTTGATTCGACACTCATTCCCACGAGGATTTCTAACATGATGTACTGAGAATTTGTTTTACTAACATAAACTCTAATAAAATAAGTAATTTGTGTTGTAAAGGAATGCTTACTAAATGTATTTTAAATCAAACTTGACTTTTTTAAAGCCTGAGAACAAAGAACTCACACTATTTTATGTCAGTACCATTAGAGAGGAGCTGATAAATTAAGCCTACATAATTGAAAGCACAACCATAGAAAAATCAAAAGAAATAGTATTTTCATAAAGTTGTTGCAGTGTCTGCTACAGTTTATTTTTTAAAATAGATTTTTATTTTATTGCAGAGCGTAAGGGAGAGGGAGAGATGGAAACATCAGTGATGAGAGAAAAATCACTTATCAGCTGCCTCCTGCATGCCCCCCACTGGAAATTAAACTCACAACCCAGGCATATGCCCTGACCAGGAATTGAACCAGGGACCTCCTGGTTCATAGCTTGACACACTCAACCACTGAGCCATGCAGGCCGGAGCCCTCTGCTACAGTTTAATATCCTATATAATAAAGAGGAAATATGCAAATTGACCGTGACTCCACCACAAAGATGGCGGCACCCACAGCAGAGGTGGGGGTTTCCCTAACACAAGATGGCTATACCCACAGTGGAGGCCGAGTTCCTGTAATGAGCCTTAATGAGCAATCAGCAGGGACCTGAGGCTGTGCCCTCCCCCACTGTGGGGCTTGACAGGGGACCTTAGGCCATGCCCCCAACCTGGCAGGGCTTAATGGAGAACCTCAGGTTGCTCCCCTGCCCTGGCACCAGGCTGGGCACCTAAGGCCACGCCCCCGTGCCCCAGTGCTGGGCCAGAGGACCTCAGGCTGCTCCCCTTGCCCTAGGCTAGGGGATCTCAGGCCGTGCCCCCCTCCTGGTGGGGCTTGACGGGTGAAACTGGCTGGGTCTAGATCTAGCCCAATGGGGGTCGGCTGGGTCTGGGTCTCGCATGAGTTTGTGGTGCACGGGATGGGCAGGGACTTGACTCAGGATCCTGTGGTGCGCCCACACTCTGACAGGAAGAAGATTTTTATATACATTTTACTAATTTTCTTTCATCTCTGACACTTCTATTATAGAGAAAGGGCAAATACAATATTAAAATATTTCCTCTAATCTCCTTTTAATGTGCATGAATTTTGTGCACCAGGCCACTAGTATCACTATAAAACACATAAGTTAACATAGCTTTCTGACCAAAGAAGGTCTTGAAAGAAAAAGATGAAATGAAAGTGCTTTCCAAGTCACCATCTATTCCCAGGAAATATTTGCTGCTGAAGAATAGAGTAGGACTTTACACCTGGTTTTTGTCTTAGAAAAAGTTCTCATAAGCTTTTCAATCCTAAATATATTTTATAATGTTAACCTTAAAATCCATAGGGAATTTTGCAAAGGGAAAGTCATAGCAATAACATTAGCCTATGGCCTAAGGATTTCTTACTATTGTTTTAAAATTTATGATAATATTTCAATTAATTTCCATTCGTCTCTAAAAATATAAATTTTACCTTTCCTAAATATTCTATTATCTATTTTACCACTAATAATTTTTTCATAACCATGATTTTAGATCAGTTTCCTTAATTACTTGCTCTTCACAAATGTTAAAATATTAATATTCAATAAGCAAATTTTTATAGTTCAAAGATATCTGGATTGATCAAAGTTTTGTGCTTTCCATACATTTTTATTTTTTGATTTACAGAGGTTTGTGGTAAGTTGTGTTTCTTCATTCTCTCAAGACTATATTGATATGTAAAGTGTCTGATCCTTTCATGTTTATAAGTGTAGTTAATTGATTGTAATCTCAGAAATACAATCAAGACTTTTAAATTGTTAACTAATAAAAGGGAAATATTGAAATTAACCGTTTCTCTGGGATGGGGTAAGCCACGCCCACCAGCCAATCAGAGCTGCTGTATGCAAATTAGCCCAGCCAAGATGGCAGAGGCCGGAGCCCCAGGGTCCAGCAGGGCAGACGAAAGACCTCTCTCTGCCTCAGGATCCAGGAGCAAGCAAGCCGGTAAGCTCTTCCTGTCTGCCTCCCACCCCTCCCCAAGAGTGAACCTACGGGGAAGAAGCCTTCCGGAGCCAGCCACCTCTGCAAAGCCCCGATGGCCTGGGTATATGCACCAGAGGCTTGAGCCTCCGGTGTGAGTGCCTGGGCCCTGGGGCGGTTTGCAGGCGGAAGCTGGAGGCAGGACCAGCAGGCTGCCTCTACAAAGCCCCGATGGCCTGGGTACATGCACCAGAGGCTTGAGCCTCCGGTGCAGGTGCCCTGGCCCTGGGGCAGTTTGCAGGCGGAAGCTGGGGGCGGTTAAGAACCAGAGGTCCTGGATTGTGAGAGTCCCCAAGAACTCCATATTGGAGAGGGTGCAGGTCGGGCTGAGAGACCGTCTCCCCCCCACCCCCACCTCCCCACCCCGTGCACGAATTTCGTGCACCGGGCCCCTAGTGTTTTAGATAATAGCCAATGTTTTAAGAAAATACATTTAAAAATAGAGTCATTTAAAATTATGTTGAGTGGAAGAAAAGCAAGTCCCAGAAAACTAGGTACAGTATGATACCATCTTTAGAAAGTACAAAATAAGCAAAACTAAACAATATATTGGGCTGGAAGTATGTTCATTTATTATGTTCATTTATGCTAAGACAATAAAATAAAAAATGATGAGGAAGATTCAAGATAGCTGTAATGCCTAAGGGGTGTGCATGAGGATGGAATGGGATGGGTCAGTGGCACATAGATAGTTGCAAGTTATTGGGATGTACACACTCAAACATACACACACTTAAAAAGTATTCCATACTTTTTAAGTGTGAGAAAACCAGGAGGTTTAGATTATTCAGGAGCAAATTGATGCTGAAGTTATAGGAATTCAGGGTACCATATTGTTCTTAAAATACTGAGCATTATGTCCTTTTCTTAACTTATGGAAAATATTTACTGAGATACCAAATCACTAAACTATGAATAATTCTTTATAATAATATAATTTCTTTTATTAATCAACTTTTAAAATGCTGATGTCAGAGTAAGATTAGTAGTTTTCATTAATCATAAAAGAAACATAAAAAAAAGAATAAAAGAAATCTCAGATTATTCTGCTCATGTTCACAGTTGCTGTTATATGGTCATATAATGAAGGCATTATTTCTAGCACATATTTGTAGAGCTATGCTTTTGATTTCAGAGACTGGGAGCAACTGGGCTTCGATTTTTATCAAATCATGTAGGAAAAGACTTCTTTTCCTAGTAAACAGTGTGGAAAACAATAATAAATTTAGTTACCAGATATGAGACTGGAGGAAAGAAGCTCATATTAATATAACATTACAATTTCAATAAAATAAATTTCTCTCATTCTAGGCAGGTGGAATCTAGGAGAGAAGGGGCTGAAATTAATGAATAAATTCTTTCACTTTTATAAAATATTAGAGGCCCAATGCACAAAATTTGTGCAAGAGTAGGCCTTCCTACCCCGGTTGCTGGCACCAGCTTCCCTCTGGCACCCAGGACCTAGGCTTCCCTCACAGAACCAGCTTTGTCCAGGTTTTCTAGAAGGATGTCTGGTCTAATTAGCATTTTATGCTTTTATGATTTACTAGGGGCCCAGAGCACAAAAATTTGGGGGGGTCCCTCAGCCCGGCCTGTGCCCTATCGCAGTCTGGGACCCTTAGGGGGATGTCCACCTGCTGGTGTGCCTGGCCAGCCTGGGTTAGGGGCTGAGGGCTGTTTTCAGACTGCCCATAGTCCCTTCAGAGTTCGGGTCCCTACTGGGGTACCTGACCAGCCTGGGTGAGGGGTTGAGGGCCATTTTCAGGCTGCCCACAGCTCCCATTGATCCAATGTCCCAGCGAGGCTGGCTGGAATCAGGTTACTGGGGTTTATTTATCTTCTATAATTGTAACTTTGTTGCCTTAAGCGGAGGCCTAGGCAGGCAATGAAGCCACCTATTTGCTTCAGCTCTGTGGCTTCTATAATTAAAACATTGTTGCCTTGAGCAGAGGCCCAGCCAGCTAAGCAGGCAGTTGCAATGGAAGCCTCCTGTTTGCTGTAGCTCCATGGCTGCCAGCCTCCATCTTGGCTGGGTTAATTTGCATACAGCCGCTCTGATTGGCTGGAGGCATGGCTTCGCTGGGGGGCATGGCTTAGGTGTCTTGGAGTGATGGTTAATTTGCATATTACTCTTTTATTAGATTAGACTAGAGGCCTGGTGCATGAAATCTGTGCACTCAGAGGATCCCTCACCCTGGCCTGCACCCTCTCGCAATCCAGACCCTTTGGGTGATGTCCACCTGGTGGCTTAGACATTGCAGTCCGGGGCTCTTGCAGTCTTACCACCTGCCCCTTGCTCCTTACCACCCACCTGCAGGGGAGGTGGGAAAGGCTCCCACCACTGCTGCTGTCCTCAGAAGCCAGACTCATAGCTGGCGAATGCAGCGGTGGTGGCAGGAGCCTCTCCTGCCTCCGAGGCAGCACTAAGCAGTAGCATGCCCAGCTTCTGGTTGGGAAGCGTTCCCACAGGGGGAGTGCACTAAGCTGCATTGAATGTCTGCCCCCTGGTGGTAATGCTTGTCGTAGCTACCAGTCATTCCAGTTTGGTCAATTTGCATATTAGGGTTTTATTATATAGAATACTAATAAAATCCTAGGTGGTCCTCATGCTCTCACACACAACATCATCATAAGATGGCCACCACAAGATGGCCATCACAAGATGACCACCACAAGATGGCCATGTGCACAGTGGAGGCAGAACCTGGTGGCTGCTCCATGTGGTGAGACCTGGGGGTCCCATGGCTCCACATGGCATGGAGGAGGCCAGTCCCGGTGTCTCCACTGCCTGTGTGGAGGAGGCAGGTCCTGAAGGAGGAGGCGGGTCACAGCAGGGGAGGGCAGTTGTGGGTGATCAGGCCAGCAGGGGAGGGCAGTTGTGGACCATCAGGCTGGCAGGTGAGGGCAGTTGTGGGTGATTGGGCTGGCATGGGAAGGCAGTTGGGGGTGATTGGGCCAGCAGGGGAGGGCATTTGGGGTGATCAGGCCAGCAGGAGAGCAGTTAGGCATCAATCAGGCCAGCAGGGGAGTGGTTAGGGGCAATCAGGCAGGCAGGCAGAAGTGGTTAGGAGCCAGTGGTCCCGGATTGTAAGAGGGATGTCCGACTGCCAGTAGTCAGAAATCCACGAGTGGTCCCAGATTGGAGAGGGTGCAGGCCGGGCTGAGGGACACACCCCCATGCACGAATTTCATGCACCGGGCCTCTAGTCTATATATCTAATATAATAAAAGAGTAATATGCAAATTTGTGTCACTCTGCTACACCTAAGCCACACCCACCAGCCAATTGCCACGCCCACCAACCAATCAGAGCGACTATATGCAAATTAACCCAGCCAAGATGGCAGCCAGCAGCCACAGAGCTGGAACAAGCAGGAGGCTTGCCCCTGCAATGGAGGAAGCTAAGATTCCTATCTGCCTAGGCTGGCTGTAGCCTCCACTCAAGGCAACAAAGTTTCAATTATAGAAGATAAATAAATCCCAGATACCTGCTTCCAGCCTTGGGCTCAAGGAAGCGCTGGGATCCTGGGTCGTCAGGGGCAACTCAACCTGGGCTGTGGTTGAAACAACAAAGTTTCGACTTTAGAAGTTAAATAAATCCCAGATACCAGCTTCCAGCCAGCCTCAATGCAAACAACCATCAGCCACTCACCCAGGCTGGCCAGGTACTGAAACAGGGACCCCTTCCTGAAGGGTCTGTGGCCAGCCTGCAAACAGCCATCAGCCCCTCACCCAGGCTGGCCAGGTATCCCAGCGGGACCCCCACCCTAATCCGGGACACCTTTCAGGGCAAACCAGCTGGCCCCCACCCATGCACCAGGCCTCTATCCTATATAATAAAAGGGTAATACGCAAATCGACCCTAAGAGCAGAACCACTGGGAATGATTGGTCACCATGACACACACTGACCACCAGAGGGCAGACCTCAATGCAGGAGCTGCCCCCTGGTGGTCAGTGTGCTCCTACAGGGGGAGCTCTGCTCAGCCACAAGCCAGGCTGCCAGCTGCCAGCACAGCAGTGGTGGCAGGAGTCTCTCCTGCCTCCTCAGCAGAGCTAAGGATGTCCGACTGCAGCTTAGGCCTGCTCCCCACTGGCAAGTGGACATCCCCCGAGGGCCTCCAGGCTGCCAAAGGGATGTCTGGCTGCCAGCTTAGGCCCGATCCCCCAGGGGTCCCAGATTGCTAGAGGGCACAGGCTGGGCTGAGGGACCCCCCTCCCAGCCGATTGCACAAATTTTTGTGCACCAGGCCTCTATGTGTGTGTGTGTGTGTGTGTGTATCCACAGACCAGAATGCCGTAATGTCCGGGACAACCAATCACTATGACGCTCACTGTGGCCAGCAAACTGGCCTGATCAGGGGCAGGGCTGGCTGGCCAACCACCCATGGCTCCTCCTCCAGGCTGTGGGCCCCTAATAGACCCTCCTATCCTGAACATCCCTCAGCCCCTCCCTCCAGCCAGCTGCACCCCTGATCAGCCCCACACATACCAATTGGGGATGGGGACAGCTGGCCCATTGTCTACAGCCCCTCCCCATGGCTGGCCTAGCTCTAATTGGCTCCTGATTGGGGCAGGCTGGCCAACCAACCTCCTGCCATCTCTTTCTCCCAACAGGCCCAGCCCTGGTCTGCCAATTGGGGCCAGGCTGGCTAGACCCCACCCGTACACGAATTTGTGCACTGGGCTTCTAATAGATTATAAAATCTTTCTTTCATCCTTCGAGGGATAGAACATTCAGCAGGTCTTGCAAAGACTCACTTGTGTGTATCCTGGATAGTTCTTTATTTCATTGCTAAGGAGTATTAGAGGGACTAGTTCTAACAAGATTAACATGCAAGCTGTCTCACCACTAGTTGTATAAATATTTGCCTTTACATTTAAAAAAGAAAATTTCTCTTGGTGTCTTGTGGAATACTTTTTGGGTGAAGGAATAGTAAAACCTACAAGTTAACTAATTTGAAACAAGTCTGAAGGTCTAGTCTGAATTTAACTAGATTGCTTGCCCTACAGTTCTCAAATAACCTAACTCTTCTAATCCCCAAATATATATATTTTGAATGAAAATGTAGGGTCCTTTCAAAGATACCTTGAAATAAAGTTTAGTATTATGGAAATTAATTGAGGCAAGTGTAATTAGAATTGGACTTGATTGAATGGAATAAGCAACTGAGAATTTTTTTTTCATGCCTGTCATATTTGTTCTCACTTTAATTTCACAGGAAGAATAATCTTTACGGTACCTGACGAGGAGTTCTTTCCGATTTACTCCTACACCATTCCCAGTCTGAAAGGTCTGGTTTCTGACTCTCCTCATGAGAAAGTCTTCTTTCTGGCCCTTCCAAAAAGGTGGTTTCTTCATAGTGAATATCACCTGTTTTTTCAAAGAGCAGTGGGTCAACGCCCTTTTCATTGTGGGAATCCTGTTTAGCCTCTATAATATCAGTATTCGTGTACTTGTTAATGCCTTTAAGTGTAGAGCTGTCCAGGGAGGGTGTTGTGCTGATTTCCACTTTTATGGCACTGAAGATATTAGGAGTGTCTCTCTGAGAGTCTTTTGGAGTTTTGCATTCATAGTTCATGAGATTGTGATAGGATGTAGAGTTTTCATCATCACCATAGTAATCTTCATGTGCTATTTTATAAATTCCATAACTTTGTTCAAATGATAGATTGAATTCAAAGCAGCTTCTCTTGGCTAAGTAAAAACAAAAACAAAATTCCATGGTTAGGAAAGTAGATATAAACAACAATTGAATATACATAGTAAATAAAATTAGGAAAGTGCATTAAACCTTCATTACTGTGAATTTTAAAACTATCTTCATGTCAATTATGCAAAGCAATTATGCCTCACAAATTCAAGTCATTTTTTTCACTTTGTGCCTAATGTTTCTCACTTGCACAATAAGAGGCTTGAAATACATCTAATTCCAAGAACCCAGTAGTCTTTAAAGCAGTTTTATGTATCAAAAATTTAACTATTAATTAGAAAACCCTCATAATGTCTCAGATATGCTGTCTTTAAGTTAGGGGCAGTGCAATAATTATGAATTTTAACCAATAAAAACACTTCTTGTTAGTGACTTTTCTTAACATTAAAGGTAAATTCTGACTGAGTTAACTAATGTAGGTAATAGGTTATAACAATATAAGAGCTAACAGGGCTTGACTAATAACTAACAAGAAACTTAAAGATAATCAGAATATAGTCAGGATCTTTTGAAGTCTATAATACACTTAAGAAAAGGATATATAATGTATTTATTCTGAAAAGCAAACCTCTGAAAAGCGTGATTAGCTCTAGTCTTTTGTTTTAATTATAAGTTGCTAATTAGAATTTATACATATATAATTGTATCAATTTATAAAAATAATTCTTCAGAGAAATATGTCACCAGATACTCTGATTTTGTCAAAAATTAAAGCTTAAAATCTGATTGTGATATAAAATATTTAACTACTTAATTTAAAAAGAACACATATCATGCAAACAAAATGAGTCTGAATGCCATATCCAATGCCTATGTCTATCACCTAAGACTGTTAAAACCTTTTTTTTTTTAAACATTTTTGTTTTGAAACATAAGTAATATAGGTTACTGCTAGAGAGAATTATTATTTCTGTAAAGTATTTTTATTACTGACATTTATCATCAGGTTGCAAATCTCAGTCTCCATTCAGTGAAGCTGAGATGTGGAATTATATTTCCATCTGCGTAATGAATCTGTGGTAAATATGAGTTAGGGAAAAATTCCTTTCTTGTTTCTGGAGTTCACCAGTAAAGATTTAAAGGGGTGGGGCGGGGGGAATCTTAGTTTGTTGAGGAGAAAAAGCTTAAATGTGAAATCAGAGCTACACTCCCAAAGAATCAAAGTATTGTAATTGATCAAGCCCCTGCATACTTGAGGATAGGCTGTTCTTTGGGACTTCAAATTTCTGTAGTGTTGTCCTAGCAAAAGGAAAATTTATGCAGAATCCTCAGATAGCAAAAGCATATCATTCTTATTCAAAGAATGCCCCTTTGGATCATAAAAAACGAATAGAGTCATTTGAACTATAAGTATTTTAAACTAGTATTTCTCACATGTAGAATCCATGCCTCTTTCTATATGCCTACATATTTCAGGGCCTTCCCTGAATTTTAAAATGAATACAAATAAGAGCAAGATAAGGAAAACTATTATTTTGATCTTGAAAGGCATGGTTTTTATTTCAAACACGAGATATTAATGTTATTGTTGATTCTGCTACTTTGCCTTACTATACGCTCTTCTATCTCGGCCAGACCAGATAGAATTCTCCCTAGACCATTTGCAGGGATGTCCATGGCATTGCTTTACTTTCCAGCTCTGATACAGGTGCTCTTTACTTCTTAAAATGACTGTCCTGAAGCACTTAACTAAGATGTTTCATTTTCACTGGCACTAGACTCTTTTTGTCTTTTTCACAATTTTAAATACTACAAGAGGCTGGCTCATTAAATTAGTGGCAATAGACTGTTAGAATTTATCGACTTGTTAATGTTTTTTATATGCTTTGTCCTTTTTTTTTTTTTAAACTCAGACGTTTGGTGAGGTTTTGTTTTGTGTTTTTCTAAAAGCAGAGGCATACATTTAAATTTTGTTTTGAAACTGTTTTCAGGCGTTTATTGCTACTCTGGAAACTCTCCTAAACCCTGGAAGAATACAAGCAGCAAATAATGAAAATGCTCTTCTGTACTGTTCCATTAAATAATAATGGGCTATAATATAATGAATTTTTAACTCTCGAGGGAGTTCATCTCTTTTCAGATGCAGGTTTCTTACTGTAGACTTAGGAGATGAATTTATTTCCTACTCTGGGCTAAGAGCTATGGTGGACATGATGTCCAAGAGCCCTTGTTCAATTTACCTGAAATTATTATTCGATGTATAAGCACTTCAGAGAGTTGTTTTAAACCCACTCATTTAAAACTTCCTTCCAGCACTGTGCCAAGAATTGTTTCACATTATAATTTCTTTCCTCTATTTTCCATTTACATTTGTCCTTGGACTTTTCGCCCCCTACTCGGGTGGGAACTTTCTCAATAGACCACTTTTCTGTATTTGACTGTATGTTATTACTCCCAACCGCCGCACTGTGGAGGACTTACTTTTCCCCCCATCAGATGCCACTGCGTATGCATCCCGCTTGCAGTTGATGATGCAGCCACAGGGCAAGTGGGTCCAGCGTTTGGACAAGACAAACACGGGGGTTACAGTGGTGGCCAGCAGGGTTAGTAGAAAGCTGAGTGACTCGAAGGGAAGGCTCTGAAAACCCACCACGTGCTGGACTACCATGTGGATCTGCAAAGGAGAGAGCTTCAGACATATCCCAGCATCACACTTTTATTTCCCCTGACCTTTCCCCCCAGGCATGCTGTCCCAGACTCCTTTTCCTGGCCCCTTCCCTGCCAGAGAGCCGGAAGTTCTGCATCTGGGCTGGCACCCCTAGCTTTAGTGGTTGTCTCCTGGGATCTCAGATGCTCCAGACAGAACAGGATTTTGGGGGTTTACACTCCTGAGTGTCTGATCTTGCCTGCTGCCAGCTCAAGTCTCCACCAAGGAGGCACAGTCCACAATGGGGAACTAGGGGTGCTACTGGGAAAACAGGCAAGTGTCTGTGAAAACGGAACCTGGTCCTCCAGATGGCCCTTTGTCACATCCCTGGAATGTCACCTCTGTGCAGGCCTACTGTCATAGCAGGGTGCTGCCCTGGTACTTCTCCAACTGGGATCCCTCGTGGAGGCTTAAACAAAAGGCTGCTTTGTCCCTTCCCTTCTCTCTCTTCTCTTGATTGAGTCTCTCCTGCTGGGATGGGCGTTTCTTCCTAACCAGGCAGGAACGGGGTGGAAAGAATGGAATAACAATAGAAGATTGGGGAGAAACAACAATAAATCTCTTTTTTATAACTACCTCCTTTTCCAAATACTCCCAGGGATTGCTGTGAGAGGAGTGAACACCCTTGGCCACGACAGATCTAGGAAAACTCAGTATCCAATGCCCCAAAGCTCTCCTCGCCCCCTCCCCAATTTTAATTTTGAAAGAAGCGTCCGTCCGTCCTCCAAGTGCATCTCTAAAACCGCAAGAGATACATTTGGAAGCCGACTCGCGGTGATTCCCCAAACCGGGGGCGCCGGCCCCAACACGCACTCACGCTGTCTGGCACACACACTCGCGCGCTGTGAGCAACTGCACTTTTACCATCATGGGAAGCCACAGGATGACTTTGGTCAGCGCCAGGATCAGAGAGAAGCGCTTCTGCGCTGTGCTCACGCTGAAGCTCCTGGTGCCATAGAGAGTCCCCGGGTCCTCACGCCTGCAGCCTCCAGCCCCAGCGGCGGCGCTGCGCCGTGGCTCGCGCCCCTGCTCCACCCTAGCAGTTGGCCCCGGCCCCAACACGGCGTCTGAGCCCGGGGAGCACCCCGCAGAGCGATGCGGGGCAGGGCCCAGAGCATCATCTGGGCACAGGGAAGGCACGCTCTCCCCAGTTGGAGGGGTCCCGGGGGTGGAAGTTCCGCGGGAAATCGCCTGGTAGTTGGCATGGAGTCTCAGCGGCTCCTCTGAGCACAGCAGCTGGTGAATGAGCGGGACCGAGAGGCCGGCGAGCAGTCCGAAGGCTGAAGTGTACACCGCGAAGAGCAGCAGCACGTAGGAGCTGGAGCAGTCCGCCAGGCAGCCCCAGGGCGTGCGCACGAAGGCGCCCCAGCCGCACAGTGGGAGCGCGGAGAGCAGCAGGCTGGCTGCCCACACCGTCAGGGCCACGCCGAGCACCTGGCTGGATCTTCTGGAGGCTGCCTGGCTCCCTACAGTCCTGTGCATCGTGTAAAAGTTGTATGAGACTAGGAGAGTCGCCTTCAAGTTGCTCGAGAGGCCCTGGCACAAATAGAGTAAGGCAGAGGTGGTGCATAGAGACTGGAAGTAGTCAAAGACCTCGTTTGGCCACTGCAAAATCATGAAGATGGTCACCGACAGGACGCTCAGGAGATCATCCCCAGACCAGGACGCCACGAGCATGGACACAACAGTTCTGTTCTGCGTTTTCAGCAGGGAAACTAGTGAATAGATGCTGCCTGCCAGGGCTGCGAGAGTCATTAAGCATGTCAGGCAAAAAAGGTAGACGTTCAGAGTTCCTGGTGGATTTAAAAGATCTGTCGAATTATTTTCTTTCCATAGACTAGAGTCATTTGTTAAGTTACTGAGAAATACAGACATTGTCCTCGGTCAATATTTAATTTCCCTTTCCGTTAGCCTGTACATATTCTCAAAATAAAGCTTAGCTGTTAGTTGCAAATCAGATCTCATTTTCTCCTACCAAGTTTCCCTCTACATGTTCCCCCGTCAGTCGAGCAGAAGATGGTCAGGCATTTCTCCTTTAGATCTAACTCAACCCATATTAAAAATTGGATTCCATTTAAAGCATCAATAAGAAACTTTTCAACATTCCAATTAAAAACAAACAAACCAACCAGAACCTCCTCCCTAAAACCATCAAGTTTCAGGCATGAAAGCAAAGGCTCCTCAGGCAGATTGGGAAAAAAAAATGCTGTCTGGGTCCTTCGTATGGAGCAAAGCAGTTTGTAGCTGGAGAGAATCAAACTCTTTTCACTTTTTAAGAGCAGTAAAATGATGCATTTGTTTCCAGAGCTGGATTCAAAGGCAGAGAGAGTATCAGGTAGATTTCAGCTTTGCCGATTCAGAGAGAGAGGCAGAGAGAGAGAAAGTGGGAGAGAAAGAGAGAGGATGAGAGAGACCCAGAGCATAGCTCCCCTTCTGAACCGCTGTGTTCTTCAATCAGCCAGTGATCCTCGGAGCTGCAGGAAGGAGGGAGGAGCCAGCTCCAAGCAGGAGAGAAGCAGGAACAAAAGGGAGGGGAGTTCAGTGTATGAGCCAAATGATATCCATCTTCTCAGCTTGCCTCATCTGAAACAAGAAGCAGTGTCCTTGCTAAGCCTTCCCCCTTTGGTTTTAGCATATAAAGCTAGCCCAAATACTTGCTCGGTTTGATGTGAATGACAAATACCTCTTTGAGAAGTCCAAGCTACACCATGAAGTGGCTACTTTTATTCTTAATCTAAACCTCTCTGATTCATAATCTATTGGAGGGGAATATTATCAATGCCATGTTTAAAAGTATAGGATGTACCAGCTTTGTCTTTTTTTTTTTTTTTTTAAATACAGGGTGGTGCAAAAGTAGGTTACACTTGCAAGTAGGAAAAAACAGTTTATTTTTGTATTATCATTTATTAGTTATTGTATTATTTTCCATACAAACAACTATAAACCTACTTTTGCCCCACCCTGCATATGTTGTACTTAATAATAAATAATAAAAATGTCATTACAGTCCTCATTACACTAAACAAGAATTTGCAGAATCTTTGATAGAGCCATACTAGCTTTAGGAATATAACTGTTTTCTGACCATGTCATCAAGTTAAGCGAGCCACCATTTGAATAAATAATATTTATTGTTGTTTAAGTCAGATTACATTATACAGGGCCTAAAAGGGAGGTTACCCCACAAAAGCACGTTTAGCCAGAGTGTTGCCAGGACTGTTGCATAGAATCATTGCATCTCTGAACTCATTTAAACAATGGTCAGTTTTGCAAGAGGAGTTGTTTAGCAAAGAAGTAACTGATAGCCGTAGTTCTGATCCACCGTTTCCCAGGATGCTTTGGGGTGGCTACCCTGAAGCATTGCTTCTCAGCTCAGACTCATGACCAGAGGGGTCTGAATGGAAGTGGGGTAAGGGAAAGGAGAAAGTTGATATGATTACGATCTAAATTAATGGAAGTGCTAATAGAGCTCTGAGCATGCCATTCATTTTAGAGATAATTGAAGCTGCATTTTAAACCTGAATCTGTTCAAGTGGGGAGTGACTGTATTAGTCATTGCCAGCCATATGTTTCAGTAAATACAGTAGGTGCTTTGCTATTCTTGACATGGTGTTTGATTTCCCCCTTTTTCTGTCAATGGAACACAATCATTGTGACAGCTAGCTCAACACTCTAGCTCTCCCTACGGATAACATAGACCTTGCAGTATAAGGTGCGAGTAAAGATCTGGGGTAAATTCATCTTAAAATAATGTTGCTTCAGAAAGCACAAAATGATAAACAGACCTTATTTTTTGCTATGTTCAGTGTTCTGTGGCATGCTATTCTCTCTCTTCTCTTAGATCTTATTCTTTCCTGCCATATGCAAAAATATTATTATTTAATATGGTACTTAACTCTGGATTTTCAGTTGAGTTAGACAATCAGTATCACACTGTCAAAAATGAATAGATATTATTAATAGTTGTTGCAATACCATCTGATGTCTAGGAACATTCCCTCTATCATTACCATCATATCTGGGTTTTCTATTAAATGTAAATTTGGAAGAGAAACACCTTACCACAATGTCACCCTGGTCTCTAGGCTATAACAAAAGAAGCAAGAGTGTTAGCACACATCCAGAAGTTGGTGGAATTGCAGCCAGTGGGGGAGTTAGAAGAAATATCTGAATTTTACTCCAGACTTTGCAGTTGTTGGCTGTGTAACCTTGGATAAAAGTTTTTATACTTTCTCTTGAGTGTTTGCTTTCACATCTGTAAAATAAGAGGGCTTGAATGGACTATTTTTAGGACCTTTCAAGTTCTTAAGGGACAATATAATATTTAAATGGTTTGGGTTAACTTCATCTTATTTTATTTTTTAAAAAACATGTTTTTAATGATTTTTAGAGAGAGAGGAAGGAAGAGAGATAAAAACATCAATGAGCAAAACATTAATAGGCTGCCTCCTGTATGCCCCTGACTGGGTATCAAGCCCGACACCAGGCATGTGTCCTGACCCGAAATCAGATCAGCGACCTCTTGGTGCATGGGTAAATGCTCAAACAACTGAGCCACAATGGGCAGGCTGTTTTGATTGTTCTAAAACACATACCAAATATAGCATCACAGACTATAAAACAACCCACAGAGAATTACATGGCAATAATTTCATTAGACTTTTAGTTTATGAAGTCCTTGATGTAGTTATAACTTTGCAAAGCACTGCAGGCTATTCATTTCTCTAAAAGTCTACATTATACCTGAAAATCCTCAGAACGGGAAATGGCATAAAAAAAAGTCTAGTTGAATATGGCAAAATAACATTCGTAGTAAACACAGGACCAATGGAAACATTTAGTCTTATTTTATGAAAATAAAAAGGTATCATGGATAAGTTAATCATAAAGATGATAATATTTCTCTTTCTAGAAATATAGTGTTATATAGCCAAAACATTTTAGAAGACTGGCCCAATTTAAGACTTTTGCTAACTTAATCAGAGCTGAAATGAAAGATCTCATAAATTTATCCAATATATATACAGATACATTTACAACATAGAAGTAAAATCTAGATTTTATAAACATGTATAATAAATGTATAAATTTATAATATATATGATTGTACACACCTAATATCTATATTATACAAAATACATACATACTCTGCTTTAGCTGATGGTTTAAAAAAATGACTATCAATTTGGCATCAAAGGAGAACCCAATTGCTGTGATTTAGTTTCTTCTTTTTCAATTTCCCATCAAAAACCTACAATATTTAATATTGTCTGATTACTATGAGTAAGGACATAATTTAATTTGGCTCCAAGTCAAAGAGACTAATTTCATGAATCTGATTTTGAAACCTGCTAAATACATTGTTAATCCAGAAGTCTCTCAAATGGGAAAGTCTATGATTTTCTTTTAGCCTGTTCCCTGGATGCGACAAAAATCTGGAGGTATTTATGTATGTATGTACATCTATATATACCTATGTATTTTCATATGTTAATGTAGAACAGCTATAGAGAGAAATACGGTTTGTTATTCATGATCACTGTATAATTAATTTTACTCATCTGGTAGTTATGTAATGTTCACCTAGCCATTAATAAAGATAATATCTGGAGAAGAGTTTTTATAGAGCTCTGTGAAGCTATTGAATAGATTACCAATGATTGAACCTATCCAACAGAATAAAAATAGCAACAATATATAGCCATTTTAAATATGATTATATGCTATGAACTTGCATTCACTCAACATCCATTCGAGTGTCTAAAGGTCAGACAATGTGCATTAGTGGTAAAGAACATTATAGTTTCTGTCCTTGTGAAGCTATGATCTAGTCATTTTTCATACTGTCTTCTTCCTTAAATTCCTCTCTGAAGGAAACCTTTCATCCTAAGGGATTCAATACAATAAATATTTAATGCTAGGATGAAAATGTCTCCATGTACAACAAATTGACCAAGACTTAAATTAGCAATGAGATAATGCAAGGGGACCCCAATACCTTATATTCACGGGGTCCATTTGAGCTACAAAATTTCAAAGAAATTATTTCAATATCTCTGTTATCTCAAGTGTAGAATAGTATCTTTTTTTAAAATCCAAAATGTGTTTATTGGGATGGTTTCCCACTCATCTTGATTTGAGGTGCTTTTAGTGCTGCTTCCTTCTGAAGGAGCATCCTTCTGTAAGCCTTGCTTTTCCTCCTGTTGGCTGACAGAGAACAGTGGAGCAACCAACACACAAAATTGCTGTTTGTGCATTGGCTAAACATGGTGGTGATTTTATAGCATCCTGGGCATTTTACATCCATAAAGTAGAAATTGGGGCTCTGCACCAGGTGGTTCTTCTTGTGTTTCCTCTTCTCTTCTGGAGAGGGATGGAGAAGATCCTTAGTGAGAAACATATTGTCATGGGGAGGTTGTCATTGCTGGAAAGCCTAGAATAGCATCTTGGGCTACGTATTATCACTGCAAGTGATGTACAAAGGAATTCTGATCTTAATTTTTAATTTTTTTTTCACTAGGGAGCTGGTGAAAACTTTTCAGTAACAATGAGACTAATTTTTCATTCTGGCCTGGCCTTGATTTCTTTTCATTTGGCATGTCCCCATGTTGTCTTGATACTTGATTATAATGTGTCTTTGCCCTCATTCCTTCCCATGTCAATGTGTACTGGTGCCCAACCACCCAGGGCACCAGTATTGCTTCCTTTTAAGTAAAGCCTTTCTTAGTATTTTCAGAAATTTCTGTCTCCACATCTATAAATGGTTAATGTTGGCTTTAAGTACCAAACTTTATTAACTACTAGAAGCCTGGTGCATGAAAATTCATTCACTGGAGAGGGCTCCCTCAGCCCGGCCTGCCCCCTCTCACAATTTGGGAGACTTCAGGCATGGGAGGCGACCTGGCAATCAGGGGAAGGCAATGCTCCCATCACACCTCTGCTGCTGCCCCTGGCAGCAGTGCAACTTCTACTGACCCTGGTTACCTGAGCTTCTGGTGGCCCTGGGCAGCTGGGCAGCCGCCATCCGAGGCCTGCCTGTGCCTTAGGCCAGCCCTGGGCTGCTGGAGGGCTTGAGGGGACTAGGGGACTTCAGAGGCAGGGCTGGGGGGACTGGGCACCACCATCTTGTGGCTGTTGGCACTGCCATCTTTGAGGGTGGGGCAGTCAATTAGCATATTCCCTCCTTATTGGCTGTGGGTACCACCATGGTTGTGATAGTATGAGGGTCAATTAGCATATTCCCTCTTTATTAGCTAGGATGTTCTCAAAGATGGTTGCTCTTTCCAGTCCTTTGCCAAATGAATACCACTCATTGCCCTGGGAGTGGCATCAAAAGTGCTATGGCTTTGCTTTCTCATCTGAGCACTCTGTCCTGTAAGAGCATCATCATCTTGCCTTGAGGTGATATCTGGGGCATGGTAATGGGTAATATGTTTATCTCATGTCTTTTGACAGGAGGAGTAATTTCCTTATTAAGGCCCCAGTTTACTTAACTAAATAAAAACAGTGACTTTGAAAGATTTCTTGATTTATTTTGGGGGTTGGCAAACTATGGTCTCTTTTTTTTATAAATAAAGTTTTATTGGAACATAGCCATAACCATTTGTTTAATTCTTTTCACGGTTGCTTTCAAGCTACAACAATGGAGTTGAACACTGAATAGTTGTGAGACAGACTGTGTGACCCACAAAGTCAAAAATATTTATTATCTGACTTTTTACAAAAAATTGTTGATCCTTGATATACTAAAATAGCCACACCCACCAGCTAATCAGAGTGGCAATATGCAAATTAAACCAGCCACGATGGCGGCTGGCAGCCATGGAGCTGGAGAAAACAGAAGGCCAGTGATGGAGGAAACTGCCTGCCTAGTCCAGCTGTGGCCTCCACTCAAGGCAACAAAGTTTCAATTATAGAAGCTACGGAGCTGAAGCAAACAGGAAGCTTCGTTGCCTGCCTAGGCAGACTGTGGCCTCTGCTCAAGGCAACAAAGTTTCAATTATAGAAGGTAAATAAACCCCAGAAACCTGCTTCCAGCCAGCCTCGCTGGGACCTTGGGTCAATGGGAGCTGTGGCCAGCCTGCAAACAGCCCTCAGCCCCTCACCCAGGCTGGCCAGGCACCCCAGTAGGGAGGGACCCAAACCCTGAAGGGACTGTGGGTAGCCTGAAAATGACCCTCAGCCGCTCACCCAGGCTGACCATACCCCCACGGGGTGAGGGTCCCCACTGGGGACTTGGCCAACCTGCAAACAGCCATCAGCCCCTCACCCAGGCTGGCCAGCCACGTCAGCAGGTGGACATCCCCCGAGGGGTCCCAGACTGAGAGAGGGTACAGGCCTGGCTGAGGGACCCCCCCCTCCCCACCAAGTGCACAAATTTTTGTGCACTGGGCCCCTAGTCAATAATAATAATACTAAAAATGGCTAACATTTATTTAGTTCTTATAATGCACTGGACATTTTTCTAAGTTATTTACATGTACTAACTAATTTAATCCCACAATCCTGTGATGAGGGTATTAGTTTTAGCCCCATTTTTCAGATGAAGGAACCGAAGCATGGAAAGTAAATTACCCACCTGAAGTTACACTGCTGGTAATGGGTTATCCAGAGACAGAATCCTGTATTATGGAAGCAAAATTGTATGTACTTTATTCTTCTGCCCTATTCTCTAGATTTCTTGACATTGCAAACATAATGTGACTGTCAATAAATCAGAGGGATTTCTGAGGAAGAGAACTTCCTGAGGCAGTACAAATTTCTGAGGCCCTAACTCTAATAGAATAATAGAATGATGTAGATGGCCACCTGTTTTTTTCTTTTCATTTAGTATTATTGAGCTCCAAGGATTTTAAAGAAATTATCTCAGTAGCTCTTACTTCCTAAGGGAAGTGAAATTTTATCCAAAATCTAACAGCTGAGAAGTTAGTGCATACAGACAAAATCGATTGTTCAAGATGATGCTGTAATTCAGTGACTGAGATGGAAATTAAATCAACTTCTTCCTTTTCCTCATTTATTGTCTGCTCACAAGGGCAGAGTTGTCTCTGGGCTTTTCATAGAGAACTACTCCAGGGTTTTTGGGTATATTTAAAATGAAAAGGTTATTTATAGACTTTTAAAATCTGGAATAAAAGAGACACAGTAAGGGATTAGAAATAATAGTCCTGTAAAGGTGAAAAGTGATATTGATTCTCTGGTAACTGTGGTGGAGAAGACGAAATCTGAGGACATGAATGTGATTTCTAGCTCTCAGTGGGCTTGCTATGAATCCTTCAACAAGACACTTAATCTTGTGGCACAGTATTTCTATCTTTATAGACAGGATAATAATACCTATCCTGATAACTTTAAAAGCTCAGATGAAAAGCATGTTAAGAGCTTAGAATATTTAATGATGAGTTTATGGGGTATGTAAGGCCATAACTGGCAATTTCTTTCAAAGGGAATAGTACACCATCACCAGTTCTGGGTTCCCTGGTAGATGCCAGTAAAGAGGAAGTGGTTGTGGCGAGGCATTTATCTCTTTCCTTTCCTTCCATGTCCAGTGCATATCCAGTGACCCCAAAAGTCACTGTATATATTATGACATTTCCCAGTTAATGCTCAAATTGATAAAAAGTGCAATGAGAAGAGGGGACAGAAGGGAGTGGGGGACAGAGATGGTAGACCTGAGGTAACTGGGCTGATATATTTTGTTATTGGTGGTGGTAAGCATTGGGGTTAGAAGGTATATGGCCAGCCTAGCAAAGTAAGGGGTAAGAGAACAAATTGATAGATACAGATTCCATATTTTAAAATTGATTTGTCCCAAAGAGAATTTGACATAAAAGCCATTAAGTTAGACTTACAAGTGGGTTAAATATAATGGTAAAGGAATGTAAAACAAACAAAGCTACAAATGAAAACTGTGCTCTCACTGTGCAGAAGTAATGACTAATCACAGTTTCATATGTATACACAAATGGAATCTATTTACATATGTAATATACTTGTATCTTATTTTTTTTATGGATCAACTCTTCTTAGAGATCATATCAGCACTTCATTCCTATTATATAGCTGTTGTATATTTGACTGTATGGATGAATAATAATTTAATTAGTTCCTTATTGAAGAGCATGTAAGATTTTTACCCTATAATTTTTTTTCTAAAAAAGAATATGAGTGAACATCCTTATACATATATCAAGGTATCTTTTTGCAAGATAAATTCTCAACATTACAATTGTTGGTCCAATCTTGCTTTAGAGTTTGGCAAATCTGACGACGTAGTTACCAAAATGTTGTACTAGTAACAGTAACATAAACCTATATGTATTATTATATATTTATTAGAGGCCTGGTGCACGAAATTTGTGCATGGGTGGGGTCCCTAGGTATGGCTGGCAATTGGAACCTGTTGGGGCTGTCTTGCCAAGTTCCGATCAGGGCCAGGACCCCTTAGGCCCTTCTGGCTGCTTACTGCCAGATGGGGCCTGCCAGCCGGGGCCTGCCAGCTGGCACTTGCTTAACAAGGCCTGCTGGATGGGGGGAAGGACTGGGAAAGGTTGGCTGGCCGTGGGAGGTTGGCTGTGGGAGTGCACTGACCACCAGGCGGCACTCCTTTACTGAGTGTCTGCCCCTGGTGGTCAGTGTGTGCCATAGTGACTGGTCAACCAGTCTTTCCAGTCATTTGTTTGCTTAGGCATATATATATCCCATGTTCAAAGGTTGTTAAATTGTGTTGTTTACCCATATCTTCAGAAAAAAATCACTTCTACTGATCACTTCTACTGTCGTGGTAAACAACCTGCTTCCCTATTTATAATGATCTGGCCCTCTAGCAACTTCAGTGCAAAATTATAGCTAATTTGCCTACAAATGTCAGGTGGTCATAATTATCTGGCCACTCAGTATATATAGATAAGTGCCTGTTGTACATGAAGGAAATAAGAAATTTAAAAGTGAATATGTAACACTGTATTTATTATAGTATTAGCTGTGTGGGTGGTGAGTTGGAGGTAATCTGGGTGGTCATAACTGGAAGAGAGGATACATAAAGTGTGGTGGATACACAGATATAGCAATGAAAAGTACTGGTCAGTTGTACTCAGAGCAATATGTATGGATCTTAGAAACTTTGGTGCTTAAAAAAAACACACACACAAGAAACCAAAAGGAGATATATGATATAGTACTATAAACATATGTTAGAAATGAGTTGATGCAACAAATAAATGCAATGACTCACATTTTATAAAGACATATCATACAAACAAGAAGTATATATTTAAACACAATAGATTGGATCCATAAGGGATAAGGAAAAGTGGAATGGGTTATAGAAATAAAAGGAAAAAGAAGTGAAATTGCCTATTTTATCTGGATTTTAAAACATATTTGCATAGAGCTGGGCAAATTATTCTCTAATAATTCATACAATTTTTCTATATTTTGACTATTTCCTAGGTTTCATTTTGAATATTTGTGTTTTAGAATTTTTTTTTCTTGATTATAAGGGAGTAGGTAATCTATTTTATTGGAAACACTAGCTTTTGGATTTATTTATGAATGCACTGATTTTCTTCTTTTTAACTCATTAAATTAAATAAATTTATTTTTCTTTTTTAACTTCTTGAATTGCATAATTAATTATTTATTTTGGTTGTTTAGTAATGTGGATGCTTGAGGATATATATGTATATATATTATATTGTAATATAGTTATTATTATTGTAAAAATCTATACTCTGTTTTAGCTAAAACCTATAGATTCTGAAGTGAGTGGGAACAGAAGTGTTAGTCTGTATGTGGTGGAACCAGGTGGTATTTTCCAAAGTGGGTCAGATTGACAGCCTCAAACCAGAAGTGGTTAGGAGTGCTTCATGGACAAGGGCCAAGAAAGAAAATTATAGATTGACTGTAGCTTAAATTTTTGTTGTCTATTTGTAATTAGTTGTTCCTAAGTATCCATTTCCTAACCTGGAGGCATTTACAGGCTTAGATACTGGTTTGCTTTTGTAGGCCACCTCCTTCTAAAAGCCTCCTTGTTTAATTTAACAACAGAGACATGAGTTTCCTCTTGTCAGTCTACTGTCTTCAGTACAAAACTCACTGTATTAGACAGCTTCATTAAATATGGAGTCTTACTCCC
>PVJC01020130.1:0-29448 GCA_004026665.1 Murina feae
GGGTGCCTCTCCTACCAGCCAGGATTGTGGCTACATGATACAGAGTCCCAAGAAGTTCCTCTTAAAGGGCCCATGCACAGACTACTCAACACTCTCCCTCTGAGTTCCAGCTTGAAAGGAACCTGGGACATTCAGGGAGTAATTAACTTGTCTGGAATCAGGACAAGAGCTGGAGGGGCAGCTTTCTCCCAGACAGAATGCTGACAGAGCCCAGTATTCCCTTTGCTGAGCCCTCCCTGATACAGAGCTGACAGGCTGGGCCACATCTGAATCTCCATCAATCTGACTCACACTTTTCACCCTGCCCTGGTGATGTTCTGAGATCCCGCCCCTCCCTGCTTGTATGTTCATCCAAGCCATTTTCAGTGACTTTTCTATACAGCTGACCTCTCTTGCCCCATGCTTTGGACTTTCCTAAAATCAAACAAGCAATAGCTGGCATCAGTGCACCCCATACTTCCCATAGGTGGCCTAGTCCATCACTAGTGGTAGCTCACCTTGGTTCACAGCTTGGCTTCTCCTGGGCACCTCCAAGCTCAAAACAAGTAGCAGCCATCTGCAGATTGCTTTGTAGCTCCTGCTGGGTAGTCCCAGGAGGGTACAGGCAGAGGCTGATTTTGTATCTCCAGAAACCTCAGAGCCAGTGTTCCCAGTGGTCAAATTTGACCATGCCAGATTACAATCCTACCACCTCCAAATCAACACACTCAATGGGCAGACTTGGAGAGCACCAAAGCCCCACTAAAGCAAATCTTACTCCATAGGGTCAGCTCCCACACAGCAGCTCTTCAGTTGTAGTTGCAGCCAATCTTTGCAACTGATTGGCCTGGGGATCAATGCCTCCCAGTGTTGCCAACATATATCAAGGCTCAACTACAATAGGACAGTGCACACAGTTCACACATGGGTGCACCTGAAGTGCCCAGCTCAGATGACTAGAGAGGCTGAGCCACTGAGTACTAGAGAACACCTAGAAGGTGACACTACCAAGTCTGGGAGACATAGCAGATCTACCTAATACATAGAAATAAACATAGGGTACAGCTAAAATTCAGAGACAATGAAACATATCCCAGATGAAAAAATAGAGATATTTCCAGTAAAAGAACTAAATAAAATGGAAGCAAGAAAACTCACAGATACAGAGTTCAAAATAGTGCTTGTAAGGTGCTCAAGGAACTTAATAAGAACTTCAAGGAACTTAGTGAAAATTCCAAGGAAAGTAGTGAGAACATCAACAACATAAGAAAGGACCAGTCAGAAATGAAGGATATACCAATTGAAATAAAGAATAGTTTACAGGGGATACATAGTAGAGTAGAGGACACCAAGAATAAAATCAAGAATTTGGAATATAATGAAGGAAAAATCACCCAATCAGAACAGCAAAAAGAATCTAAAAATATTATGATAATGTAAGGAGCCTCTGGGACAACCTCAAGTATACCAATATTCACATCATGGGGGTGTCAGAAGAATAAGAGAGGGAACAAGAAATTGAAAACCTATTTGAAAAAATAATGACAGAAAACTTCACTTACCTGGTGAAAGAAATAGACATACAAGTCCAGGAAGCTCGAAGAATCCATACAAGATGGACCCAAAGAGGCCCACACCAAGACACATCATAATTAAAAAGATTAAACTCAAAGAGAGAGAGAGAGAGAGAGAGAGGGCGAGAGAGAGACAAAGAAGAAGAAGAAGAAAAAGAAGAAGAAGAAGAAGAAGAAGAAGAAGAAGAAGAAGAAGAAGAAGAAGAAGAAGAAATAAAAGATAATAAATATGCACAATAAAATGGCAATAAATGCATATTATCAATAATTTAATCCAGAAATCAAAATAAACAAGAAATCTAATGAATAAAATAAACTGACGAATAAAACAGAACCAGAGGAATGGAAACATGGAACACAGTGATGAATCTCAGAGGGAAGGAGGGAGGGGAGCCAGGAAGAGATTAACCAAGAACTTATATGCATATAAGCAATACCTGCAGGCACAGACAGTAGGGTGGTAAAGGTCTGAGGTGGGATGGGAACTGGGTGAAGGGGACATTGGGGGAGAAAGGAGAGACATCTGTAATACTCTCAATAATAATGTTGTTGTTTTTTAAAAAAGAAAAAAAATAGTATCCAAAACATGGTCTACACATTGGTTGGTATGTAGTCTGTGTCTCTGAAATTACAGGTCCACCCCCCCGACTCCCTTTTTTTTCCGAGTAATTTATTGAAGAAACTGGGTCATTTGTCCTATAGACTTCCCATATTCTTCATTTCTCTGATTGCATCTCTGTGGTATCATTTAACATGTTTCCCCAAAGCCCTATATTTCCTGAAAATTAATCAAGTTAGATTTTGATTAAGTCAAGTTCCATTTTTGGACAAGGATGTTTCATAGATAGTATCAGAATTCCTATTGCATTATATCAGGAATACATGATGTCTGGTCATCTCCTCTTTTGTGATGTTAAGCTTGATGAGTGAATCCAGGCATTGCCAACTTGAGCCATTCATTTGAAAGTTCCCCATAAAATTTTCTCCTAATAGTTTCTAATAGCCATTGGTCACCATCAGTTTGATCTATTATTTCATTAGAGATTGCAGAGTTATGGCATTCTAATTCTACCATTACTCCTTCATCTATTAGCTAGAATGCTTCTAAAAGAAGAACTTTTCCTCGACAACAACTTAGCTATCCTGAGGTACAGTTCAAACAGAAAAGAAGACAAATGCAGGATTCGTTCCCTTTTAAAACCAGTTTTCAGAGTAAGGAGTTGGTTCCCTAGCAACCTGTAAAGGTGACCTATAAGGTTTTTTTTCTGGTATAATTATAAACTCATGTATTTTAACATAGTTGATATTTTCCAATATATTGCAGATGCCAAAATGATTTTATCTTTGAAAAAAGAGTCTCTTTACCTTGGCTCCTAACCTAGGTCTTTTGGATACAATGCAGTCATCTTTGAAACCTTCATTCTACTACAACAAAATGTCTGTTTCTTGCCCCAGTTCTAGAAGCCATGATTGCTTAAGGAAGACCTGTTCCCTTCAGTGAGCACAACTGAATTCAGAGACCAGAATCTGGGTGTCAAGGGTGTTTAGTGCTTCTGGAATCACCATTGTTTGCAGGCCTTTTCAATGGTCAGAGCCACTGGTCTAACTTCCTATTGCTCTCATTCACCCCACTCTAGGCACACGCTTCTCCTTGCTCATTGTATCTCTAAAAGGAACAGAGACTGTAAATCCTACTGAAGGCCTGGTTGTTGCCCTTGCTTTTCTTTCCCCTCAACCCATCTCCACCTGTCCTCTCCACCCTGGCAGGCACTTGTACAAACATCACTGATTCACTCCTCATGTCCTTCAGGTCTTTATTCAAATGTCACTTGCTCAGTGAGATCATCCCTAGACACCGTATTCAACACTGAACATGGAACTCCACTCCCTCCCCAATATTTTCTATCCCTCTTCCTTTCCTTAGTTTTCTTTCCAGCACTTACCATCTAATACTTGTTGATATTTTCTTTGTCATCTGTTTACCCACAAGAATATACATTCCAAGAGGACAGGGGCTTTTGACTATTTTGTTCAGAGTTGTATCCCTGGCACCTAGAACAGGGTTTGGCACAGAGCAGTTGCTTAGTAAATAGTTGTTGAAAAAATAAATTGAGAGGGAATAAGGCTAGTGTGGCTGATTGGAGCCCATCTAGTCTTTCAATTATAAGGCTCTTCTGAAAAACTTTTGTAGCCTCCACAAATTATAGGTTTGTGGAAGATACAAACTTCCCTGCCCTATTACTTCACTTCCAAGTCTGCAAGTAGTACTATTCAGTCACACACACACTTGTTAGCCTCATAGGTCATTATACGGACTCTAGTTTTTAGACTGAGCAAAAGGGGAAGTATGAAAGACAGCAGTCAAGGGTGACCCTGTAGGGTTACATTATTTGTGGTTTATTTTATTTTTTGTCAAAGCCAAACTTTTAGAGCAAAGTTGCCATTTATTAAAATGGAAAAGAAAGAAGCAGGTTTTGAGGGACAAATTATGTTGGTTATGAGCCTGTTGATTTTGAAAGGCCAATGAGATATTGGAGCTGCCAAATGGACAAGTAGGGGTAGGAGGGTTTCAAATTCAGAGGAGAGGTCCTGCCTGGATAGATAAATTTTGGAGTTGTCAGTATAGATATGGTATTTAAAGCTGTGATATAATATGATGAGATTAGATAGAAAAGAGATGAAGTTCAAGAATTGATCCTTGAGTCATTTAGACCCTTAAAAGCTAAGGATCTGAGGATGAAGCAGCAAAGGAGGCTGAGAAAGAGTGCCCTGGAAGGCAGTAAGAAATCCTGGGAACCATGTGTTCCAAGGAGGAGAGAGATGCCTTAAATGCTACTGGTGGGTCAAGCTGTTGACCATTAGATTAAAGACAGTAACAACTATCTCCAGGGGATAAATAAAAATCAACACACACAGCCCTAGCCGGCTTGGCTCAGTGGATAGAGCATCAGCCTGTGAACTGAAGGGTCCCAGGTTCGATTCCCACCAAGGGCACATGACTGGGTTGTGGGCTCAATCCCCAGTAGGGGGTGTACAGGAGGCAGCTGATCAATGATTCTCTCTCATCATTGATGTTTCTCTCTCTCCTTCTCCCTTCCTCTCTGAAATCAACACAGAAATATATTTTTAAAAAATCAACACATACATACATATATACCACAGTCCTCATGCTGATTAATCTTAAAGTAAATTTTGGATGTTCATAGCAGCACAATTCACCATAGCTAAGATTTGGAAACAGCCTAAGTGCCCATCAGCAGGTGAGTGGATTAAAAAACTGTGGTACATCTACACAATGGAATACTACGCTGTGGTAAAAAAGAAGGAACGCTTACCATTAGCGACGGCATGGATGGACCTGGAGAGCAACATGCTAAGCGAAATGTTAGTCAGAGGAAGATAAATATCACATGATCTCACTCATTTGTGCGATATAATGGGCAACATAAACTGATAACAAATATAGAGCCAGAAAAAAATATTTTACAATATATTAAAATAAATCATAAATGATATGACAAGGTTTTTCTGGATATATATATATATACACACACACACACACATATATATATATATATATATATATATATATATATATATTTAAATAAATCTTTATTGTTCAGATTATTGCAGATGTTCCTCTTTTTTTAACCCTCCATCTGATTCCCACCCCACCCCATGCCTTTACCCCCGCCACTGTCCTCATCCATAGGTGTAAGATTTTTGTCCAGTCTCTTTCCACACCCCTCACACCCACTTCACCCTGAGAATTGTCAGTCCATTCCCTTTCTATGCCCCTGCTTCTATTCTATTCACCAGTTTATTCTGTTCATCAGATTTTTATTGACTTAATTTTTAGATTTACTTGATGATAGATATGTTTTTGTTGTCACTTTGTTGCTCATAATTTTTCTCTTTACCTTTTTCTTCTTCTTCCTCTTCTTAAAGATTATTCTTCAGGGGTGCACCAAGAGTGTCCACCTCAGGTAATTGGGGAGGCTGAGCCACTCGGCCCTATAGGACACCTAGCACAGAAAGCTGCCAAAATGCAGAGACAAAGAGACAGATCAAAATGATAGAAATGGAGGAAAGCAAACTACTGGATATAGAGTTCAAAACTACGGTTTTAAGGTTTTTCAAAAATTTTCTACAAACTGCCGATAAACTTAGTAAGACCCTCAATAAATCTAAGCATACACTGACTAAAATAAAGAATATTATACAGAGATCCAACAACAGACTAGAGGATCGCAAGAATCAAGTCAAAGATTTGAAATACGAAGAAGCAAAAAACACCCAACCAGAAAAGCAAAAAGCAAAAAGAATCCAAAAATATGAACATAGTGTAAGGAGCCTCTGAGACAACTTCAAATGTACCAACATCTGAATTATAGGGATGCCAGAAAAAGAGAGAGAGCAAGATATTAAAAACCTATTTGAAGAAATAATGACAGAAAACTTCCCCTACCTGGTGAAAGAAATGGACTTACAAGTTCAGGAATCACAGAGAATTCCAAACAAAAGGAATTCAAAGAGTACCATGCCAAAACATATTATAATTAAAATGCCAAGAGCAAAAGACAAAGAGAGAATCTTAAAAGCAGCAAGAGAAAAACAGTTAGTTACCTACAAGGCAGTGCCCATACGACTGTCAGCTGATTTCTCAACAGAAACTATGCAGGCCAGAAGGGAGTGGCAAGAAATATTCTAAGTGATGAATAGCAAGAACCTAAAACCAAGATTATTTTACCCAGCAAAGCTATCATTCAGAATTGAAGGTTAGATAAAGAGCTTCACAGATAAGGAAAAGCTAAAGGAGTTCATCACCACCAAACCACCAAACCAGTATTACATGAAATGTTGAAGTGTATTCTTTAAGAAGGGGAAAAAGAAGTAAAGGTAAATATAAAAATTATGAACAACAAAGTGACAACAAATACATATCTATCAACAAGTGAATCTAAAAATCAAGTGAATACAAAATCTGATGAACAGAATAAACTGGTGAATAGAATAGAATCAGGGGCATAGAAAGGGAGTGGACTGATAATTCTAGGGGTGGGGGGAGGATGTGGGGATGCGGAAAGAGACTGGACAAATATCACACACTTATGGATGAGGACAGTGGCGGGGTGGTGTAAGGGAAAAGGATGGGGTGAGAACTGGGTGGAGGGAGTTATGGGGGGAAAAAAGAGGAACCACGGTAATAATCTGAGCAATAAAGATTTTTTTTAAAAAGGAAGAAAAAAGAATATTCTTCAGCATTTTATATAATCCTGGTTTGGTGGTGATGAACTCCTTTAGTTTTTTCTTGTCTGTGAAACTCTTTATCTGACCATCAATTTTACATGATAGTTTTGCTGGGTAGAATAATTTTGGTTGTAGGTTCTTGGTATTCATCACTTTGAACATTTCTTGCCACTCCCTTCTGGCCTGCATAGTTTCTGTTGAGAAATCAGCTAATAGTCGTATGGGTACTCCCTTGTAGGTAACTAACTGTTTTTCTCTTGCTGCTTTTAAGATTCTCTCCTTGTCTTTTGCTCTTGGCATTTTAATTATGATGTGTCTTGGTGTGGTCCTCTTTGGATTCTTCTTATTTGGAATTCTCTGTACTTCCTGGACTTGTAAGTCTATTCCTTTTATCAGGTATGGAAAGTTTTCTGTCATTATTTCTTCAAATAGGCTTTCAATATCTTGCTCTCTCTCTTTTTCTGGCATCCCTATAATTCAGATGTTGGTACGTTTGAAGTTGTCCTAGAGGCTTCTTACACTATCTTCATATTTTTGTATTCTTTTTTCTTTTTGCTTTTCAGGAGAGGTGTTTTTTTGTTTTGTTTTGTTTTGTGTTGTGTTGGGTTTTTTTTGCTTCCTTGTATTTCAAATCTTTGACTTTATTCTTGCAATCCTCTAGTCTTCTGTTGGATCCCTGTATATTATTTTTTATTTCAGTCAGTGTATGCTTAATTTCTGACTGGCCTTTTTCCATTTTTTTTGGTATTCTCATTAAGATCCTTGACATTTTCACTAAGTTCCTAGGAGGCTCATAAAAGATTCTTGAGTAGCCTTATAACTGTGGTTTTGAACTCTATATCCAGTAGTTTGCTTTCCTCCATTTCTTTCATTTGTGACATTTTTGTTTGTGTCCACATTTTGGCTACTTCCCTGTGTTTATAGAGTGGCTTTGTGTGGTAGGTGTTCTATTGGGCCCAGTGGCTCAGCCTCCCCAATCACCTGAGGTGGACACTCTTGGTGTATGCCTTTGTGGGCTGGTGCACAGTCCTGTTGTAGTTACACCTTGATTGCTGTTGGTATCACTGGGATGAAATGACCTCCAGGCCAACTGACTGCAAGGACCCACTGTGTCTACAGTGGAAGAGCTGCTATGCAGGAGACACCCTTATGGGGCAGGACTTGCTTCAGTGGGGCTTTGGTGCTCACTGAGTCTGCCTCTTGAGTTGTCCCTTTTGGATGTCAGGAGTTGAAATCTGGTATCTGGTATAGTCCACTCAGCAGGAGCTACAGCAAGATCTACAGATTTCTCCTCTTTGTTTGGGGTTTGGAACTTTTGGAGCTCTCTGACCCAGCTGCAGTTTGTTACGTTAGGTTGAAGGTGGACAGGTGATTCTTTTGTGCCACTGTGCACAGCGTGGGTGGGGTTGTAAATTGGGTGGGGTCTCAGAGAATCACCAGTGCGGAGCAAACAGCGATGGCTGTCCATCAGCCACTCCGTGTCTTGGTGTCTCCGCCTCCCCGAGTCCCCGAGTCTCGGAGTTCTGTGCCCCCCCCAGTAGCAATGATTGCTGCAAGCAGCTCTGTGAGAAAGCCACCCTTGCTTTCTGACCTGATGCCAGACAGCCCAGTTTCTCCCCATAGGAGTCTGGGTTCCTAGAGTCTGTCAGAAGCTTGTATCTCCCTTCTGATTTGTTTAATTAAGCAGTTGAAGAATTAAAGACTGAGCCAGATGAAAAATTAGCCAGGCTTTATTGAGAGCAAATGGGCGAGTTCACTGATCTCAGGAAGGGAGAGAGGCCAGTGGGCCAAACCAGGCCACACTTTTAAGGCTTAGGGCAGGTAGTGAGGAGAGGGGTTTGGTATGAGGAAGTGGTCCGCAGAATGTATGGAACTTTCCCCCGGGCATTGCTGGCACCAGGGGCTATGGATGAGCAAGCAGTTTCAGGATCTCAGCATTGTTCCAGAAATCCATCATTTGCCATTTAAGGTCAGGGTGGTCGGGCTGCACCTGGGGTGGGGGATGATTTATGACTCCCTCAGCCAGGTGAATGCTTGGACAGCTTGGACATGATTGAAAATAATCAAACACCCTGGTGCTGCCATCATTTCACACACCTCCATACCTTTGTTCCTGGCATCTCCACACCTACCCAGTCTCAATGCGCTTTTTTCTTTCCTTCTAGTTGTAGAACTTCCACTCAGTCAGCTTTCCCCTGGTTCTGGATGATGACTGTTTTGCCTTTTAGTTGTAATTTTAATGTGGTTGTGGGGGGCAGCACATTCAGGTATATACCTTATGCCACCATCTTGGTTCTTTCCTTTCTGGATATATTTTATTAGACATGTTGTTTCCCCATTCTGACTTGGGCCAGAGTGAGGAGCATGCAGCCTGGTCTCTCCTCTCTTCAGGGTAACATTCAGGCATCTCAGACATTAGAAAACCAAAGTACGGTATTTGCTGAGGCAGGAGTTAGAGAAATGTCTTTCATTCCTGGAAAACTACTCCAAGGCATGTTTCTTGATCTAGGAGCTAAGGAGAGGAAGGGCAGCTTCCGAGTGGACAGGTTAGTTAGGACAGGTTGTTTTGGAAAAACCACCCTGAAAAATCAACTGAAGACTAGCTGGAGAGAACCCTGATAACTAAGGATGGAAAATGGAGACTGTATAGAGACTGGTAGAAAGTGAGGAGGCACAAAAGGACTGGCTAGGTTCCCACAGACAGCAGCTGAAGTTCTGGAGGGATATCTCAGCTGTGGGGGGCACCCACTGAGAATTCTGGGATCTGAATCCAAAGCTGGGCTCCCCAATCCAGCACACCAGAACTGAAAAGGGTGCCCACAGAACATCTGGCTATGAAAAGTATCAGGGTTTCTATCTGCCCAGTAGAAATGGCTAGAAATTTAGGCACTCTATTAAAGGGCCAATGTACAAAATCTCATGTGAAGCCACTCACTTTGGGTTCCAGCACAAGGACGGCAGGGTGGACTGGAGCTGTGTGAGCAAAAGCCAGGGTTGGGGTCTCTGGGGTTAGAGCTCGGAAGGCAAACACCCCAGTTTCCTGTGCTGAGTCATTCCCTCACACTGTAGAGGACATCTTTTTCCAGCACACCTTTACCATCCAGGCATCTTTTGCCTGGGGGAGAAGCAATTGCCCCACCCTATTGGAAAAAAAAAACACAAACCCTTGCTCCATCCTGTGGAGTTTCTGGGGCCCATTAAGAGACTGAGAATAACAATCAGCCTGCAGGTAGAAGTAATAGCCCCACTCTGTTGAAAACTTTTTGCCCCACCCTGTGTTCAATAGCTTGAGGCTAATCAGGGCTGAATAACAATCAGACTGTTGGCAGAGGGAGGTCTCTGAAGGCTTTGAGTCTTTACTTCAATAATCCAGGGTCTGGGGCTAGAAAAGCAGACCTAGGTGTACATCTTGGTCCTTTCTAAAGGCACCCAACCCCAGCAGAGGGAGCCAAATGCTGTGGCTTGCTGGGAGCTCCAAACAGAGCACTCAGTGCGGTCAGAAACAGCATCTGACATTGTTCTGCACTAGATATTGGGAGTCATAGATCTACCTAATACATAGACACAAACCTAAGCAGGCAGCCAAAATGGGAAGACAAAAAAACAACCCTCAAATGAAAGAACAAGGGAATTCTTCAGAAGAAGAGCTAAATGCAAGGGAAATAATAATTTATTAGACACAGGGTTCAGAATAATGATTGCAAAGATGCTCAACAGCATGAGAAAAGATACAGTAACTATGAAGAATGACATTGCACTAATGAAGAACACAGTGGAAAGAACACACAACAGATTAGGGAAAGCCAAGGATCGAATCAGTGAATTAGAAGACAGAGTTGAAAAAAATAATCACTCAATCAGTGAATCAAAAAGAAAAAACAACATTAAAAAAATAACAGGACATCTTAAGGGAGCTGTGAGAAAACATGAACCATGACAATATTCGAATAGCAGGTGTGCCAGAAGAGGCAGTAAAGGAGAAAGAGATAGAGAATGTGTTTGAAGAAATAATGGCAGAAAATTCCCTAACTCAATAAAGGGAAAAGTAACACATGTCCAGGAGGCACAGAGAACCCCAAGCAAAAAGAACCTAAACAAGCACATGTCCAGACACATCATAATTAAAATTCCAAAAATTAAAGGAAGAGAGAACCTTAAAGGCAGCAAGAGAAAAGCAATCCATTATCTACAAAGGAACCCCATAAGGTTGTCAGCTGATTTTTCATTGGAAACTCTACAGGCCAGAAGGGAATAGCATAAAGTATTCAAGGTAATGGAAAGCAAGGATCTGAAACCAAGATTACTATATCCAGCAAAGCTATCATTCAAAATAGATGGTAAAATAAAGAGCTTCCCAGACCAAAGGAAAAAAAAAACCAGCTAAAGGAGTTTATCACCACTAAACCATCACTGCAGGACTACTCTAATGAGAAGAAGAAATAGAAAGAGAAACATAGGCATATATGATTAAAATGGCACTAAATAAGTACCTATCAATAATAACCGTAAATGTAAATAGATTAAATGCTCCAATCAAAAGACATAGAGTAGCTGAATGGATATGAAAACATGACCCAACTATATGATATCTACAAGAGACCCATATCATAACAAAAGACACACAGGATGAAAGTGAAGGGATGGCAAAAAAAATTTCTAGGCAAATGGAAATGAAAAAAGCTGAGGTAGCAATACTCATATCTGACAAAATAGACTTCAAAATGAAGGCCATCTCAAGAGACAATAAAGGTGATCACTATATCCTAAGAAACCCAAAACACGAGTCAGAAAGAATATATGCACCCCTATGTTCATAGCAGCACAATTTACAATAGCTAAAATCTGGAGACAGCCCAAGTGCCCAGCAGTAGATGAGTGGATAAAAAAGCTGTTGTACATTTACACCATGGAATACGATGCAGCAGTAAAAAATAAGAATCGCTCACCCTTTGAGATGGCCTGGAGGGACCTAGAGAATATTATGCTAAGCAAAATAATCCAGTCTTTTTCATATGTAGAATCTAACGAATAAAACAAACTGATGAGCAAAAGAGATCCAGAGACATAGAAGTATGGAACAGACTGTTGACTCTCAAAGGAAGGTGGTGGTGGGTGGGAAGAGATCAACCAAAGAATTTGTATGCATATATGCATAACAGATGGACAAAGACAATGGGGTGGTGAGGGCCTGGGATGGGGATTGGGATTGAGTTAGAAGGGGTTAAAAAATATGGTACAGCCCAGCTGTGTGGATCAGCAGTTGAGTGTCAACCTATGAATTAAGAGGTCCCAGTTCAATTCCTGGTCAGGACACACACCGGTGTTGAGGGCTCAATCCCCAGTTGGAGTGTGAGTGTGTGTGTGTGTGTGTGTGTGTGTGAAGGTGGCAGCCAATCAATGATTCTCTCTCAGCATTTATGTTTCTATATCTCTCTTCCTCTTTTTTCCTTTCTGAAATTAATAAAAATATATTTTAAAAATTGTGGAATATCCATCCAATAAAATATAATCCAAATTATTATAAACTAGAGGCCTGGTGCAAAAAATTCATGCATGGGTAGGGTCCCTAATCCTGGCTGCCAATCAGGGCTGATCTGTAGGGTGACTGATAGGGCGATTGGGGCTCCTGCTTGCACCAGCCTTGGCCTAGTGCTGCCTGCTCATTGCCCCCCACACCCCACGCTACTGCCACTAGTCACTGTCTGTGGGGTGACCAGCAGGTGATTGGAGCGCCTGCTCACATCCACCTTGGCCTGGCACTGCCCGCTTGCCAGCCTTGCCCCCTGCCACCACCACTGGTTGCCATCTGTGGGGCGACCAGCAGGGCAGTCGGGCCTCTGCTCACACCTGCCTTGTCTTGGCGCTGCCCACTCACTGGCCCTGCCCCCCACCGCTGGTTGCTGTTTGTGGGGCTACTGACGAAGTGATTGGGGCCTCTCGCTCACCTGCTCCACCATCCTATGATGCCATGGTCCCACTCTCGTTGAGGCCCTTTGGAGCCAGAAGCGCCTCCACTGTCACTTGCTACTAGTGCCGCATCATTGACCCCCACCATGTTCCACGTTGCCCCCTGGTGGTCAGCAGACTTCTAACTCCCAGTCAGTCGAACTCCCAGCTGTGGGGACAATTTGCATATTAACCTTTTATTATATAGGGTGATGTAGATCTATATTTGATATGGAAAGTTATTCACATTTTCAAGTATAAAAAGCAGAGTATAAAATACTTTGTGCAATATTTAATTTGGGGGAGACTAAGTGTTCCATATCTGCATTTGTACATTTACACAAGAAAATATATATCCCAAAATATTAATATTGCTTGATTCTGGATGGCTAGGTTAAAAGTATTCTTAACAAATCTTCTCTCCTACAACCTATAACAAGATCAATACAAAATAAACTGCTATATACATTCATCTCATTAGGCTACAATGTAATAGGGCCATACAATATGGCTATATTCATTTGAAAATACATATCCCAATATCTGAAAAGTTCATTTTTCTCCATAGGTTCTCTTCTCTGATATTTCCTGTGACCCCAGGTTGACTTACTAAATCCAAAAGGGTCAGTTCAGGACACAGTTAATAAAATCAGCTGACTTTCTTTTTTTTTTCTTTTTAGCAAGACTTTCTTAGTAAAAGGAGCAATATGTTGATTTATGTTCTAGTATTAGCACTTATCTCTTTGCAGGCCAGTAACTAACAGTTCTATAACTGGAAGCCTTAAAGGGTAGATAAAACACAGATACAAAGCCACCTAGGCCAGCTACTTTTTCAAATGTTAGGTTTAAATTATTCTTCTAATCTCTTCCATGGGTGTTGATCTGTTTAGATTTTCTTCCTTTTCTTGGATCAATAAGTTATATTTTACTAAGAAGCCATCAATTTCCTCTAATTTTTAAATGTATTGCTAGAGGCTTGCACAAACTATCTTATAGTTTTCTGTATCTCTTCTATCTCTGTCTTAATTCATAATGAGCAGATGGAGGAAGATGTAGTAAAATAAACTGAGAAAAAAGGGTCAAAAAGGTTAGAGCTGAACCAGAAGAGTTGAGTACTATGCTAGACACTGCAGATACAAAATATGCAAGCCCGGGGACCTCATATTTTGTCTCTTTTGATTATCCCAAATTACTTTCATTGCAAATTGCTATTTGAAGAAGTATATACTGTTCTGTTTATTTTGTTTATGGAATAGTCTAGATAGAGGCTGGCCAAGGGTTTTCCACATATTCTTGTTTGTTGTTTGTTTTGTTTTAATTATTTTTCAATTCAAAAATTTTAAGAAAGATCATGAATAAGGAAGCTACACCTTTGCCTTCACAGGCTGACCTTACGATTTATATAGTAAAATCAGTACTTATTTATTACTAGGGGACCGGTGCACAAAAATTTGTGCACTTGGCGAGGGGAAGAAGGGGTCCTTCATCCTGGCCTGTGCCCTCTCACAGTCTGGGACCCCTGGGGGGGATGTCCACCTGCTGGCATGCATGGCCAGCTTGGGTGAGGGGCTGAGGGCTGTTTTCAGGCTGGCCACAGGCCCCTCAGGGTTCGTGCACTGGGGGGTGGGATGGCTGGAGAGTGCAGGTGTGGACGTTTCCAGCCGGATGGCCTACCATTGCACATACCTGGTGGGCCTCCACTACTGAGGGGACACACCTGGTGCAGAGCTGGGTGGCAGGCCAGGGGTGGACGCTGGTGCATGGTCCCTTGGGGGGGCCTTGCTGCTGAGCGGACACACACCGGGAGTGGAGCCAGGCACACACTCGTACACGCCCCACGGAGGCCTCCAGGGTGGAGCCAGGTGGCTGGACCTGTGGTAGACACTCTGGCAGGGGCGGAGGATGCTCAGGCATGACCCCGAGGGTGTACCCCATTCAAGCCCCCGCCACTGAGCCTCTGAGGTCGTGTGGGCCCAATTGCTCTATTCCCAGGCCTCACAGGGCCAGGCCTGGCTGCCAACTCCGGCCTTGCGGCTGCTCACCACCTTCTGGAACCACCACAGGCACCATTGCTCTATTGCCAGCCCCAGCCTCAGGGTGGGGCAGGCTCCACGCCCACCCAGAACCAACCACTGGCACGATCTCTCTATTTCCAACCCCATCTCTCTATTGCCAGCCATGGCCACAGAACCGGGGGCCTGGGCCGCCCTCTGGCCTTACAGCCGCCCGCCACTGCCGGAACCGTCCGCCAGAGCCCACCAGGGCGGAAGCCAGGCCTCCGCCCTCGCGTGCCACATCGCGATTGCTCCGTTGCCACCCCAGCGGCAGGGCTGGGAGGCCAGGGAGGCCAGGGAGGCCCCCCGACCCTACAGCCGCCAGCCACTGCCCGGAACCGTCAGCCTGAGCCCACCAGGGCGGAAGCCAGGCCTCCGCGCTGGTGTGCCCCAGCGCAATCGCTCCGTTGCCGCCCCAGCCTCCGCCATCTTGGCTGGGCTAATTTGCATAGCATTGTTCTGATTGGCTGTTGGTGTCCCGAAGAAATGGTCAATTTTAATATTTCGCTTTTATTAGTTTAGATTAACTAGTATTAATAATATCTAAGTTTACTTATTTTACTTACTTTGGACTTAAAGAACAATTTATCAGTTAGTTAATCAAGATTTTGCAATTATTCATAAGGTAAAGTTGGTCCAATTTATATTTGTAAACATCTTATTGGTCTTTAAGTGATATTTCAAATCTCACTGTTGCTCCTGCTTTGGGTTTGTTGCGGCCTTCTCACATCCCTTCCTGCTACCTTCTGTACTGTGGGGAGTTCCTCAGGCTTGGGAATCCTACCTCTGAAATTCCTTCTGTCTCCACATTGGCTGCAACATCAAGAAGAATTGTATTGCAATGCAAA
Source organism: Murina feae (assembly GCA_004026665.1). Classification (NCBI taxonomy): domain Eukaryota; kingdom Metazoa; phylum Chordata; class Mammalia; order Chiroptera; family Vespertilionidae; genus Murina; species Murina feae. Next base: position 15,652 of record PVJC01020130.1, read on the forward strand.
ATTCTGCTATTGTCATTAGGAAAAATTTTAAAAAGTAACATTAATTTTAAGGCCCTCAACTTTCCAATCTTCACCTTTCTACTAATTGATGGTATATCCCACTTCTTCCTCAAACTCTGTTTCTCAGTAATCTGGAGCCTCTTCATCTCTCAGCAGACATCTTCTAGGGCACCGTCATTATGTGACATATTCACCAAGGTATAAAAATGCACTCCTATAAATTTGTTTACTTAGTCATATTTATTTCTTGGGCTTTCTACATACAAACAGTTGTGTTAGATAACTGTTAGATAAAAGCTTCAAAGTATTTTTCTTCCCTATAGGACTTGTATAAACAGAAATCAAAGTCTTTTGGGAAAAACACACAGAAGGTAGAAGTTCAGGCAGCAAACCATGGATAAGAAAAGACTCTAGATGGTATTAACATCCTTCTCAGTTTCCCTGAACTCATTCTGAGCTCCTGGCGAGTGTGCCTGGTAAGAAGGCCCTGGATGCTGATGTGTCCATTGTATGCTCCCGTGGGACAGCTGCCCAAGATCAAGACCTCCTCATTAACATAAAATCAATTAGTTGCTTAGTTTATGGACATTAATATTCAGTATCCTGTTCTTGAGTTCATCCAAGAATAAGTGCATCACTTTAGATTCTCATCCTATTTCTGCCACAGACTGCTAAGTAATTCTGAGCAAGTTACTCAGGCTTTCTGAGGCTCGTAAACCATGGCTGCAATAATTGAGGGGTTGCTCTAGATACAATAGCTAAAATTGATCAAATGTTTACTATTGCTAAATACAGACCTGAGTGCTTTTCATGAATTATTTCATTTAATTCCTATGAGATAGGTTCTATTATTTTATTTATTTTACAAATGAGGAAACTGAGGCCCAGAGAGACAATAACTTATTCAAGTTTTCTGAAATAAATAAATAAATAAATAAATAAATAAATAAATAAATAAACAAATAAATAAATGAATTTAAGTCAAAGCCATAAGCTAATGATCTTGGGAAGTACAATTCTAAGGCAGCAAAAGTGAAGGGAAAGAGAAGTGAAGCAAGAAAGTTTGGGAAACAAATGCAAGGTGACGTTACCACACTAGCTACCACTTTACTATGAGCCAGAAGCAATCAAACCAGTCTCACAGCAGGAGCAGATCCTGGCCTCATGGAATGTCGCCACATGGCTGCATGGGAAAACTATACTGCGGAAAGGTCCATTGGAAAGAAAAGGAGAGAGGGAGTTTGCTGCCAGCTCGCCCCTGTCTTTTTCCTAACAGCTCAAGTTTGCTCCAAGGGAAGTCAATAATCCCACACTCTGGGACCATCATCTGGCCTCTTTGGAGAAGCCAGATTCCATGCCCTGTGGTTTGGCACTTCATCTGAATCTGAAAATGGTGGGAGAAGCCACACACTAGGTATGTAGCAGGTGGCAGACCTATGTGGGCCACATGCAGTAGCTGAGAGAGACTGGTGAGGCTGAGAGATGAGGCTGAGGGACAGCACAGGGAATCTAAATCTAGATAACTTGACTCTAGGACTGAAGATCACTATGCTACAGATCTCTGACAGGCCTTAAATGTTTTCATTTTTATGGGTAGGTACATATAGGACCAATCTCCTCTCAGTATTCAAGACTTACTTAATAATATCCCTTCTGTTATCTACCTAGTGAAAGCTTATCCTATATAATTAAAGGGTAATATGCAAATTGACCCTAATGGCAGAACAACCAGAATGACCACTCGACCAGTCACTTTGAGGTGCACTGACCACCTTTTGGTCCCTTTCCCTGGCCGACAGGCTCCAATCACCTGAAAGAGAGGGAACCGGGGATGGGTGGCAGTGGGGGGTGGGATTGGCTACAGGCAGCAGGGGAAGATGGCCCTGATCATAGGCCAGGCCTAGGGACCATACCCAAGCATGAATTTTGTGTGCCGGGCCTCTAGTATTCAGATAACAAATTATATAAATCACAATCACTCCTCTAAATTGTTTTTGTGCCGAGTACATGTTTCTATTGCTGCATATGTGTTATGTATTGGTATAGACCTGTACCACACCAGGTTACATACATGCTGACTGAGGGCAGGACCCTGTTGTGTTTTCAGATCCTATAGGCCAGGTCTGTCCAGAGAAGGCATTCAATAAATGTCTGTTAGACTGAATGATACACAGTTTTACACCAAAGTAGAGTCTTTTACTTTTAATTTTTCAAATTATAATAATACTGCCAACAAAGTACAAAGACTTCCTATGTGGCCCACACCCACTTTCCCCATTATTAATATCTAATAATGGATATTAATATTTATTTATTATTAGTATGGTAGTACCTTTGCCACAATTAATGAACCCATTTTGATACATTATTATTAAATAAAGTCCTTACTTGTTATGGAAAATTTCCCCAGGTGGAGAGACCAGAGACAGCCTGACAACTCCGGCATTACATCAAGTTTATTAAGGGAATTTACATACAAGGTGTATCTTTTTAAAAATATATATTTTATTGATTTTTTTTACAGAGAGGAAGGGAGAAGGATAGAGAGCTAGAAACATCGATGAGAGAGAAACATTGATCAGCCGTCAACCAGGTACATGCCCCCAACCGGATTTAAACACGGAACCCTTCAGTCCACAGGCCGATGCTCCATCCACTGAGCCAAACTGGTCAGGGCTACAAGGTGTATCTTGAAGGATAGAAAGATGACATGGATATCCTCCCTGCCATGTGGCAGGTACTAAGGGCTTATGTAGAACAGGTCACGATGGATAGGGGTACTGGGGCCTGAGCCATGCCAGAGAAGGGGAAAATGCCTTACATACTTGCCCAGGGCAGGGTCAGGGCCTGTTCCAGGATCCAGAACATCTGGGCATAGGGGAGTGTTCACACAGTCTCGGAAAGGGTTTACAGAAAACAATCTCTGCTCTGGCCTGGAGCTAGCATAGGGGCTGGCAGCGGCCCTGTCATGGAGCCATCTCTCCTCTTTAATACTTAATTCAGATTTTCTTCATTTTTACCAAATGTCATTTTTTTTTCTGTTCCAGGATCCCACATTTCATTTAGTTGTCTCCTTAGCTTCTTTTGGGTGGGACAGTTTCTCAGACTTTCCCTGTATTGAAGAACCTTGACAGTTTTAAGAGTGCTAGTCAGCTGTTTTGCAGGATGTACTTCAAAGTGTCTGTTGTTTTTCTTCTGATTTGACAGGGGTTATGCATTCTGGGGGTGAAGATCACAGGATAAAGGGACATTCTTGTCACACCATATAAGGGTGCACACTACCTATATGTCCTAACACTGTGGATTTTGACCGTGATCACCTGGCTAAAGTAGGGTTTGTCAGGTTCTTTAATTTAAAGTTACTATTCCCCTCCCCCCACCCCCTTACCACATGATACTCCTGGAGAAAAGTCAGTATGTACAGTCCACATTGAAGGAGTGGGAGTTATGTGCCACCTCCTGAGGACTGAGTTACATAAATTACTTGGAATTTTTCTCAGGGGAGGTTTGTCTATCCTTTGCCATTTACTTATTTACTAAAGGCTCGGTGAACAAAAATTTGTGTACTCAGGGGGGACCCTCAGCCTGGCCTGTGCCCTATGCATCGTGACCTGTTCTACATAACCTCTTAGTACCTGCCACGTGGCAGGGAGGACAACCATGTCATCTTTCTATTCTTCAAGATACACCTTGTAGCCCTGACCAGTTTGGCTCAGTGGATAGAACGTCGGCCTGTGGACTGAAGGGTTCCGTGTTTAAACCCGGTTGGGGGCAAGTATCTGGTTCTAATAGATTATTTTGGAAGAACAAATCAAACTCTGATTCTTCCGTATCAATGTATATAGTTTGTGAAAGACTGCTTAGGAGGAATGATAAATGAGAGGAAAAGAGAGTCTAGAACAGAGCCATGAGGAATAGCACTGAAGATGTATCAGTGTATCAGACACCCCTGTGCCTGCTTTGTTACCTTCTGGCCCAGTTTTTTTTAGGTCTAGCAATTGCTGTGGCAACCATAGGCAAGTATACCTAACAGCTCCTCTGGTCAGCAGCTTGTTAAATCTCTGGCTTGCTACTGGGATGGGGCCAGGGACTTCTCTATCACCACACAGGACATGTCTGAGGGACCCATTGAGAAATTCTGACATGTGGAACCCAGAAGTACTAGGGAGTTACCCACCTTTGGGTAGCTCTTGAGAGGTGGGGTCAGCGAGACAATTTTGAGGTCTGTTCCCCCTAGCAACTCAGAGTCCCCAGCGGGATCAAGTCCTAGTTGCCCACAGCAGTAACTGACTTGATATTACAGTCTTGGATTCAGTCTCCCTCCTTTCTGCCTTTATCCAGACCCAACTCCCATTCCTTGGAGTCACTTCCTAAATAAACTACATACACACAAGTCTTGTCTCAGTCCAACCAGTAAAGTAGAAAGCATTGCATATTTTAAACTGAGGGAATGTATTCAGAGAAATGGTAACGTGTGGCAGAAAACCTGAAAAGCCCACAGTCAGAAGTTACTGACACATCTAGGCAGGAGGCAGAAAAGACAAGGGTGATGTCAGCAGAGCCTAGAAGACGTAATAGTCACAGGGGGCCTGTCAGGCAGGAGCTGGAGCAAGAGATGGCTTTGCTGCTGGAGGTGCTGCCCTCCACCTGCCACATCCGGAACTCAGCCAGAAGCCAGCTGATGTGGGAGCCTAGGAAATGCAGCCTGCAAGTGTCAGCATGCTGCAGCAGAGGGTGGAGACAGGAGCAGGTCAAGGAAAGGACAAGACACGCTGGTCTGGACTGGCACAAAAGAACAGGCAGGGGAAAAGAAAGCAAAAGAGATTAAGAGTGAATGACCAGAGAAGTCTAAATGCTCTAATTTTATAAAACGTGCGTTGTGAGATTAAAGAACTGTCCCAATTAGTGTATACCTATATATTTTCTTTCTATGTCTCTGAAAGGACTTGATAGCAAGAACACCCAGTAGCAATGAAAACACTGAGTGCTCCAATTAGCTAATCTAATAAAAGAGTAATATGCAAATTAACCGTCACTCCAAGACACTTAAGCCACGCCCACCAGCCAATCAGAGCATCTGCATGCAAATTAACCCAGCCAAGATGGCATCCAGCAGCCACGGAGCTAGAGCAAACAGGAGGCTTCGTTGCCTGATTAGGCCTCCACTCAAGGCAACAAAGTTTCAATTATAGAAGATAAATAAACCCTGGAACCTGATTCCAGTCAGCCTCACTAGGACTTTGAGTCAATGGGAGCTGTGCGTAGCCTGAAAACAGCCCTCAGCCCCTCACCCAGGCTGGTCAGGCATCCCAGAAGGGACCTGAACCCTGAAGGGACTGTGGCCAGTCTGAAAACGGCCCTCAGACCCTCACTCAGGTTGGCCACACCCCCATGGGGTGAGGATCCCCACTCAGGGGGCTTGGCCAGCCTGCAAACAGCCATCAGCCCCTCACCCAGGCTGGCCAGGCATGTCAGCAGGTGGACATCCCCAGAGGGATCCCAGACTGTAATAGGGCACAAGCCAGGCTGAGGGACCCCCTCAAGTGCACAAATTTTTGTGCACCGGGCCCCTACTGGTTTATAATATCCTATATAATAAAAGCTTAACATGCAAATTGTCTCCTTGACCAGGAGTTCAACCACTCGCTATGATGTGTGCTGACGATGAAGGTGTGGCACAGAATATAGCAGGTGTTGGCAATGCGGTGCTGGCAGCAGGTGGCAGTGGAGGTGCTGCCATCCCTGATGGGCCCCAATGAGAGCGGGACTGCAGCAGGATGGTGGAGCAGGTGAGTGGGCAGTGCCAGGCCAACGTGGGTGTGAGCAGGGCCCAATTGCCAGATGGCTATCAGCAGTAGTGGCAGGGTGCAGGGCCACAACCCGGCTCCCAGGCACTGAGGGAGCTGGGCGGGAGCTGATAACTCAGGCAGAGGGGGGTAAGTGAGGACCTGGGGGCCCAGGTGCTGCCCAGGGCCCAGAGGTCAGCCGGGACCTGCCCTTCTATGCTAGATGCTTGTGCTTCGATCGCCAGCCAGGCCTAGGGACCGCACCAATGCATGCATTTAGCACACTGGCCTCTAGTCCTTCAATAAAAGGAACTACGCTCCTTGGAAAAAGGTTGATTCTAGCAGTAGGTTAGGGGATATAGAGGATGAGCCTGGAACATCTGTAAATGCAGACAGTATAGAAATGCTAAAACAAACAAAACAAGAACACCTGCACAATGATGGAAGTATGTGAAAGGGATAAAGGAGCCAAATAAAAAAGCCCCCAGTGGCCAAAGGTGGAACATTTGAGCAACAAAATAAAGTAGTAATGGAGTAGAATCCAAAGTATGAAATAAATATCCAGGAGGCCAGAGTGACATCTACACTAATAAAAGAGAAACATGCAAATTGATGTCATTCCGCTACACCCCAAGCCACGTCCACCAGTCAATCAGAGCGACTATATGCAAATGAACCCAACCAAGATGGTGACCGGCAGCCACGGAGCTGGAGCAAGCAGGAGGCTTGATTGCCCCAGTGATGGAGGAAGCCAAGTTTCCCACCTGCCCTGGCCTGCCATGGCCTCTGCTCAAGGCAACAAACTTTCAATTATAGAAGAAAAATAAATCCCAGATACCTGCTTCCAGCCAGTCTCGCTGGGAGCTTGGGTCACTCAGAGTCGTGGTCAGCCTGCAAACAACCATCAGCCCCTCACCCAGGCTGGCCGGACACTCCAGTGGGGACTCCCACCCAGAGGAGGGTGTGACCAGTCTGAAAACAGTCCTCAGCCCCTCACCCAGGCTGGCCAGGCACCCCAGTGGGGCCCCCACCCTGATCTGGGACACCCTTCAGGGCAAACCAGCTGCCCCCCACCCATGCACCAGGTCTCTATCCTATATAATAAAAGGGTAATATGCAAATTGACCCTAACAACAGAACCACTGGGAATGTCTGGTCAGTATGACACACACTGACCACCAGGGCGCAGATGCTCAATGCAGAAGCTGCCCCCTGGTTGTCAGTGCATTCCCACAGGGGGAGCTCTGCTCAGCCACAAGCCAGCCTGATGGCTGCAAGTACAGTGGTGGGAGCCTCTCCCACCTCCTCAGCAGCACTAAGGATGTCTGACTGCAGCTTAGGCTTGCTCCCTTCTGGCAACAACACATTTTCCAGGCTTCAAGTGGGGGACCAAGGCAATAAAGTTTAAATTATAGAAATTAAATAAATCCCAGATACCTGTTTCCAGCCAGGCACTCCAGTAGGAACCCAAACCCTGAAAGGGCTGTGAGTAGGCTGTGGGCAGCCTGAAACGGCCCTCTGCCCCTCACTCAGGCTGGACAGGCACCCCAGTAAGGATCCGAACCCTGAAGGGACTGTGGGCAGCCTGCAATCAGCCATCAGCCCCTCACCCAGGCTGGCCAGGTACGCCAGCAGATGGACATTTCCCGAGGGTCCCAGACTGCGAGAGGGCACAAGTTTTTGTGCACCGGGTCCCTAGTAATATAATAACTATAAAATAGTGACAGGTGGGTACTAGACTTATTGGAGTAAAAGCTTTTTAAGTTGTATAAATGTCTAATTACTATGTTGTACACCTACCTGAAAATACTATAGTAGAGGGTTAGGCAAAAGTAGGTTTACAGTTGTTCATATGGAAAATAGTACAATAAATAATAAAAGAATAAACTCTGTTTCTTATACTCACAACTGTAAATCTATTTTTTGCTCCATCCTGTATTTTACGCCAACTGTAATTGATAAATGAAAAAATTATTAAATTTATTTGGGGTGACATTGGTCAACATGAACATAGAGGTTTCAGGTGTGAGTTTCTATGTTATAAGATCTGTATAGTACACCATGTCCCCATCACCCAAAGTCAAATCTTCTGTCACCATATATTAGGACCCCCTTTCCCCTCATCCCCTTTCCTCTAGCAACCACCATACTCCTGTTTGTGTTCACAAGTTTCAGTTTTAGATCCCACATATGAGTGAAATCATATGGTTCTTAGATTTTTCTGACTGACCTATTTCACTTAGCATAATGTTCTCATGTTGTTGCAAATGTTGCTATTCCATGCTTTCTTATGGCTGATTATATATATATATATATTTCACATCTTCTTTATCTAGTCCTATATCGCAAGACACGTTGGTTGTTTCCATGTCTTAACCACTGAATAATGCTGTAATGAACATAGAGGTGCATATATCTTTGCTAATACATGATTTTGAGGTTTTTGGTTATATACCCAAAAGAGAGATTGCTAGATCATATGGTAGTTCTATTCTCAATTTTTTGAGGAATCACCAGACTGCTTTCCATAGTGGTTGTACTGGTCTATATTCCCACCAGCAGTGAATGAGGGTTCCCTTTTCCCACAACCTCTCCAACACTTATTATTGCTTGTCTTGCTGTTAATGGCCATTCTAACAGGTGTGAGGTGATATCTCATTGTAATTTTGATTGAACATCTTTTCATATATCTATTGGCTGTTTGTATTTCTTCTTAGGAGAGGTGTATTTTCAGGTCTTCTGCCCACTTTTTTTATTGGGTTGTTTGTTTGGTGTTGTATGAGTTCTTTATATATTTTGGAAATTAAACTTTGTCGTAGCTACTGTTTGCAAATATCATCTCCCATCTGGTAGGCTGCCTCTTTGTTTTATTGTCAGTTTCTTTTTCTGTGCAAAAGCTTTTTAGTTTTATATAGTCCCATTTATTTATTTTTACCTTTATTTCCCTGACCTTTGGGGTCAAGTTCATAAAATGTTCTCTACCACCAAGGTCCATAAGTTTAGTACCTATATATGTAACTTACTGTTTTCTGTCTTATATTTAGGTCTTTGGTCCATTTTGAATTAACTTTTGTACATGAGGACAAATTGTAATACAGTTTCATTCATTTGCATGTGGCTTTCCAGTTTTCCTAGGATCATTTCTTGAAGAGACTGTCTGAACTCTATTGTGTGTTTCTGGCTCCTTTGTCAAAAACTATCTGTCCAAATTCATGTGGTTGTATAGCTGGGCTCTCTATTCTGGTCCATTGATCTGTGTCTGTTTCCCTGCCAGTACCATGCTGTTTAGATTATTGTAGCTCTGTAGTATTATTTGAAGTCAGGTAGCATGATACCTCCAACTTTGTTATTTTTTTTTTTCAGAATTGCTTTGGCTATTACTTTGGCCTTTTGTGGTTCCATACAAATCTAACGATTTCTCATTCTACTTCTTTAAAAAATGGCATTGGGATTTTGATGGGGCTTGCATTAAATTTGTATATTTCTTTGGATAATATGGCCATTTTAACTATGTTGAGTCTTCCAATCCATGAACACAGGATATTTTTCCTTTAGTTGTGTCTTTTTAAATCTATTTTAATAATGCTTTGTAATTTTCAATATATAGGTCTTTCATGTTCTTTGTTGTTTATTCCTAGGTATTTTATTCTTTTGGTTATAATTGCAAAGGAAATTTTTTCCCATTTCTTTTTCTGAAGTTTTGTTGTAAATATACAGGAAGGCAATGGATTTTTTTAAAGAAAATTTTTTTATTGATTTCAGAGAGTTAGGGAGAGGAAAAGAGAGATGGAAACATCAATAATGATAAGAGAATCAGTGATTAGCTGCCTCCTGCACGCCCCACACTGGGGATGGAGCTCACAACCTGGGCATGTGCCCTGACTGGGAATCGAACCATGATCTCCTGGTTCATAGGTCGACACTCAGCCACTGAGCCATGCCAGCTGGGTTCCTGCAACCTTTTTTTATGATTTCTTTTTTTATTGATTAAGGTATTACATATGTGTCCATATCCCAACCACGTTGTTTTTTTTAAAAAAAATCTTTATTGTTCAGATTATTACAGTTGTTCCTCTTTTCTCCCCATAGCTCCCTTCCTCCCAGTTCCACCCCACCCTCTGCCCTTACCCCCCACCCCATTATCCCCATCCATAGCTGTATGATTTTTATCCAGTCTCTTCCCACACCCCCAACACTCCTTTCTCCCTGAGAATTGTCATCTCCTCCCTTTCTATGCCCCTGATTCTATTCACCAGTTTATTCTGTTTTTCAGATTTTTTATTCACTTGATTTTTATTTATTTTATTTTTTTGAGAGTGTATATGAGGAGATTTTTATTTGGCATTTTTACTGCTAACAATCTACAGAAGCTTTAGTATTTAGTGCCAGGTCAGGCTGAAGGAGCAGTTTCTATAACTGTGTGATTTTGAAAAGTTTAAAGAATCAGCAACAGATTACATCTAATCTAATAAAAGCATAATATTGAAACTGACCATCCCTTCAGGATGCCAAAGCCACGCCCACCAGCCAATCAGAGAGACTGTATGCAAATTAACCCAGCCAAGATGGAGGCAGCCACTCATGGAGCTGAGTAAACAAGCAGCGTCCGTTACAGCAGGAGTGAAACTGTTTGGGGGCTGGCTGGCCTTCTCCTGGCTCCAGGCAAGAACATATTTGCAACACTGTCTCAATGATAGAAGCCTCAGGAGCTGAAGCAAACAGCGAGCCGGGCAGACTACTAAGCTCAACATTGTTTCATTATAGAAGCCACGAACTGAAGCAGAGAGGAGGTTTCATTAACTGCCTAGGCCTCGGCTTAAAGGAACAGTATATCAATTATAGTAGATAAACAAACCCCAGGAACCTGCTTCCAGTCAGCCTTGCTGGGACATTGGGTCAATGGGAGCTGTGGGCAGCCTGAAAGCACCCCTCAGCTCGTCACCCAGGCTGGCCACACCCCAGTGGGGTGAGGGATCCCACTGGGGGGCGTGGCCAGCCTGCAGGCAGCCATCATCCCCTCGCCCAGGCTGACCAGGTACCCCAGTAGGGACCCAAAACCTGAAGGGGCTGTGGGCAGCCTGAAAACAGCCCTCAGTCCATCACCCAGGCTGACCACACATGCCAGCAGGTGGACATCCCCAGAGGGGTCCCAGACTGCGAGAAGGCATAGGTTGCGCTGAGGGACCTCCCGAGTGCACAAATTTTTGTGCACCGGGCCCCTAGTAATAGAAAATAGAGAATGGAGAGCCTGACTTCTATAGCACCTTGCAAAGACAGGAGGGAAAGCAAACAACTGCTTCTTGTTCTTGGTCTTCTTGTTTTTAATTAAAAGAACTCAAAAAGAACAGTAAGTGTTGTGGTTCTTTGAGCAAGGCCTTTGTCAAAAGTCTCTGAAACCCATTCCCTCTCCAAACTAGTAAATACTTTTGTGATCAATGTAAAAAACAGGTAAACTGAGAAACAAAGCACTTAGGAGATAGGCCTGGGTTTCTTGGTGTGACCCAAACAATTCCGTGTCTTAAGGTTCTGTTATCTAATCTGCCCCTCCATTGCTTCTTCCACTAGCATCTTGAATCAAAAGTCTTTTTGTCACTTTAGAGTTTTGCTGTGAACATGGAACAGTTATCTCTAGACTCTGTTGACATCATGTCTCTGCTCACATACCGACTGAGTGAATATAGCCCACATGATTGTTCTAAACAGATTACAAGGAATCCACAATAGATTTCATTCACTTCTGATGAAACCAGAACTTCCTCTGGTGCACTTCCTAATGAGATATCCTTATTCATTTATTATTCGAGGTACATGTTGGGGCTTGCTAGCTCTCTGAATTCTTAGGCGCTCAACCAAGAAAATTAGATCCATCATTTTACTGTACTTACACAGGAGTTAGCTAAATTCTTAAGGTTTCCACTTTATTTTCACTTGTTTCAGTAAGACTTCAGATGTGCATAGGGCTTTGAGCCTGCCCCTGAGGCAGAACTCTCTTGTTTTGGATGAAATGGAATGAAATCCCCCTGATGGAATGAGAGGAGTGAAATAGTGGGAGAGACTTGAACAGTTTGTATCTCCTTCAGTTTAAACTAAACTTCAGGAAGTTTATTTTTCTGTCTGAGAAAGATGTTCTAAGGTCCATTAGGAGATAATAATGCTTTTAAAATCAGGCAAGGAGACAACACTACAGTAGTGAGTTAGGAATAACTCTGGGAGTTAGCTGCCTTTGAACAGGTTAGCTAATTAACTGAGTTTCAGTTTCCTGAGCTATAAAACAAGGAGACTGGCACATGTTCTCCAAAGTTGCTTCAAGCACCTGGGTTCTGTAATTACTGTATTGTAGACATATACAGATAATTATAAAAAAATTAGGTATATGCATAGTTTTATGTTTTAATAAAGGGGATAATTTATATTTGTGAGTAGTAGAATTGCACTTTCTTTTGTGTATGTATGTTTGGTTATACCAGCAATGCATGGAAAATTTCAGGTTGTTAATAAGCTCTAGTTAACAGTGTTTCTTTCGGGGAGTAGGGATGCGGGTCTGTGGGTAAGAGCAGGAGAATTTTACATTTATTTTATAATATTTGTTAGCTAATATATATATATGTTATATGTAATATAACATATATAATATAACATATATAATATATATACACATATGTAGTATGTCCATGCATTATTTAAAAGTTAAAAAATTAATTGGTCTTATTATTTTTAAAAAGATAAAAAGAAAAATCAAATCATCACAGAGCATACCAGGATAAAAATATTTGGAATTTAATTTTAGACTATAAATATTTTATCTAACCTTAAAGTATTATTTGAAATTGTCAGTATATATATTTTTTAATTTTGTTTTATTGCTTAAAGTATTACAACCAGTGTTAGATAGGTCTCCATTTTTTCCCTTGACCTTCCCCCCTTCTCCCCTACCTCCCAGTGTCTTGTGTCCATTGATTATGCTCATATGCATGCATACAAGTCTTTCAGTTGATCTCTTAACTCCCCCCCAACCCTCCCCATCCTTCCAGCTGTAGGTTGACAGTCTGTTCAATGCTGTTCTGCCTCTGCCTCTGTTTATGTTTATCAATTTATAATAGTCTTTATTATCCATAAATAAGTGAGATCATGTGGTATTTTTCTTTCATTGACTGGCTTATTTAACTTAGCATGATGCTCTCCAGTTCCATCCATGCTGCTGACAATGGTAAGAATTCCTTCTTTTTTACAGCAGCATAGTATTCCATTGTGTAGATGTACCACAGTTTTCTAATCCATTCATCTGTTGATGGGCACTTAGGCTGTTTTCAAATCTTAGCTATGGTAAATTGTTCTGCTATGAACATAGGGGTGTATATATATTCTTTCTGATTGGTGTTTCTGGTTTCTTGGGATATATTCCCAGAAGTGGGATCACAAGGTCAAATGGGAGTTCCATTTTTAATTTTTTGAGGAAACTCCACACTGTGATTTTGAGCATGTTTTCATATGTCTTTCAGCCTTCTGTATGTCTTCTTTTGAAAAGTGTCTTTTTAGGTCTGTTGTCCATTTTTTTATTGGATTGTTTATCTTCCTTTTGTTAAGTTGTATGAGTTCCCTGTAAATGTTGGAGATTAAACCCTTTTTGGTGATATCATTGGCAAATATGTTCTACCATGCGTGGGTTTTCTTGTTTTGTTGATGGTTTCCTTTGCTATGCAAAAGCTTTTTATTTTGATGTAGTCCAATTTGTTTATTTTCTCTTTAGCTTCCGTTGCCCTAGGAGCAGTATCAGTGAAGAAATTCCTTCGGCACATGTTTGAGATTTCGCTGCCTGTGTATTCCTCTAGTATTTTTATGGTTTCCCCTCTTATGTTTAAGTCCTTTATCCATTTTGAGTTTATTTTTGTGTATGGTGTGAGTTGGTGGTCCAGTTTCATCTTTTTGCATGTATCTTTCCAATTTTCCCAACATCATTTATTGAAGAGACTGTCTTGACTCCATTGTATGCTTTTGCCTCCTTTATTAAATA